>LPNX010995703.1:174165-188754 GCA_001517045.1 Pseudotsuga menziesii | reverse complement strand
CACACTCCTTGTTGCTCATGGATTTACTTTGAATTTTTCCAGCAAGAGTCTTCGCACAACAATATCCTCTAGTAATTGATGTTCACTTATATTTTTTGAATCGTGATTTGTGGTCCAATTCTGGGCAGTAATTGTCCATACAACCAATCACTTATCATGAAACCAATCAATCATTTCTTGTGCCAAAACCTTACAAATGCAACCACACGCATCCTCATCAACTGGCCAAAATAAATCATGGTATCCTCTACGTTATCAACTTATCACAACGCCATGGAAAACTGGCCAAAATAAATCATGGTATCCTCTACGTTATCACAACGCCATGGAACATAGGCCATCAGGACTCCGACTACTTAACCAGTCTGCTGGTGCTTCTAGAACAATAAACCACACCAGTGTGTTTGTATCTTGAGGAAAATGCTGTTTTACGTTGCAATAAGATTAGGGGCAGGTCTAAAATCATGCCCAGACTGTCCAGAATGTTGGGATTTCATCAGTACCAACTGATACCAGTAGCAGAGCAGCCAAAGAAATCCCTCGCTCTTCATCATGAGATATAACCTATACTTGCAAACAATGTTTCCTTTAGGCCTGGAAAATACTATGGACCTCCACCAGAATTCTCAAGGATAAGCTTTGTCCACAACCTCATGTTTATGCTTCTTCACAAGATTTGACAAAAGTTTTAATTGGCTGAAAACACTGCCATAATTACCTGAAGTAGGTTTGCTTATGCACAAGTCTGCTCATACTATTTCTTTCAAAGGACTGATTCAGAGCACTTCATGTTTTGCTAGAATATGGTATGGCTTGGTGCACCCTAAAACCTCTGTTCTCTTGCCCATACATATGCCCAGATTTTACCCCTGCTTTCATTGCTCGCTTATCCTGCCTAGTTTTTTCTCAACAGCAACTAGTACACACCCATACCAAAATGTGGGTAACATACCTCAAGTCTCATGAAGCACCCGAAAACATGATATAATTGTTAGTAACCTGAAAAAATAACAATTACATACTCTGTTTTTACATGAGAAGCACCGGGAAACATGATGTCATTGTTAGTAACCTGAAAGCACCCGAAAACATGATATAATTGTTAGTAACCTGAAAAAATAACAATTACATACTCTGTTTTTACATGAGAAGCACCGGGAAACATGATGTAATTGTTAGTAACCTGAAAAACTAACAATTACATACTCTGTTTTTACATGAATGTGCAGTCACGACACTGCATATCNCAATTACATACTCTGTTTTTACATGAATGTGCAGTCACGACACTGCACATCTGTTCACATAATGAATTTTTGTACTCTGTTTTATAATACACTTCATGCCAGACAAATATAACATCACACCTGGACTTCCAATTCACATCCAAGGTGATATATATATATATATATATNTGAATTTTTGTACTCTGTTTTATAATACACTTCATGCCGGACAAATATAACATCACACCTGGACTTCCAATTCACATCCAAGGTGATATATATATATATATATATATATGGTTGTAGCAGATGAATCTCACACCCAGCTTGAAGATGCCTTGTATGTATGCATTTTAGTGAATTGTGCTTGTTGTAGGTAAATGCTAGTCCTCACAGCTTGAACGAGTCAAAGGGTGGTACTAAATAAATAATTAGCAATGCAAAGGCTTAAAAAATGCATCACTTACAGCGACAAGTGTAGTCGGTGGTGACATATCGCACAAGCAATGTTTCATAACAGTATAGGGGTGTCCCTCTTATAGTCATTCTAGTTTTTTTTGGATTATTTCGTGTGTTTCAGAGCGCAGTTCAGTGTTGACATCATAGTAGATGGGAATGTATAATGCATCGGGAAGCAATTTTATGGTTGTAAAATCCAGATCTTGACTTACTGATTACCATTTCTTTTGAAGAATCAATGTAGATATTATTTCGATTGGAGTATGTATAACAACTATGACAGGATTAATTGACTATTCTATGATTATCCATCCTCTTAATATCCTTTGTAGACTGCAAAAACTTAACCAAGATTTTGTGGTTTGGCACAAAAACCAAAAGACCAGCCATCCCAATGATGGTATTACATATACTACTATGATTTTTGGTTTGGCTAATTAGTCTGGATTATAGTAGAAGCCTGTGATTTATTTGAGAAATTAGAAGCTAGAGGTCGAATCCTGATTCTACTTATTATAATGACCTATAACTGGGCTGAGCTAGGCAAACAGAGCAATGGAAGCATTCTAAGTTTTTCAAGAAACGTAATTGAAATGATGTAAAATCTATCTAATCCTGGAATATGTGCATCACTAATAGACAGCTGTCGGATTCCAAGAATTGCAGCTTATGTGAAGAGTCTCAATAGGCACCCACTCTAGACACAAAAAATACACATAAATAGAAGAGTTGAAATGAATATGGGAAGTACCTTGGAATCATTCCGCACATACTAGATTAGATGACCAGGATAAGTTGTAGAGGGACAAACAAGAACATCTCGGCCTACATTGCTCGACTTCACTCCTTGTGCTAGTCTGAATCTTCGTCAACACAATAATACTCACAGAGACCTCCTTTCCGTGGAAGTTCCCAAAACAAAGACTTCAAAGCACCCTTATCCCACTCGATCAAACCTACTTTAATGCTTGAAACAAACAGGTAGCAAACTCACAGAGACCTCCTTTCCCTGGAAGTTCCCAAAACAAAGACTTCAAAGCGCCCCAATCCCACTCGACCAAACCTACTATTATGCTTGAAACAAACAGGTAGCTAAAATGGTTTTGGGGAAAAAGATCAAAATTATATATCTAGTTTTTATATGTTGAGGTCACATTACTCTCATGAATCAACATCATGGAGTTCTCACACGAATCACGCCTCACCTCTCTTAGATCTATGATATTGAACCTCCCGTGGAAAACAATCATGAAGAGGATATGAAACCCTTACGACAGTAAGGCCTTTGATATCGAATTACCCACCAAGAAGATCGATTGATTTGGAACAACAGAACTGCTTCCTTGCACAACTTAACATTTTCAAAGGAAAACTGGAAGCTGATTTTTTGACTTTATTCAAATGATGGCACGGTTGTTGCTTTTGTATAAGGAATCCCTAATACCAATATACAGACTTTGTAACCTAAACACATTTGGCATGTTCATATTTGGATCTATGTCAGAGAAATGAGGATTTATGTTAGAAGATATGTTATCATTACATGAAAATATAGGCATGCTTCAAATGTATCTCAAAATAAATTTGATATTGTCATAATATTTACAATTGAAAGAAAGAAAAACCATTAAATTACAACAAGAAGCACTATGAAATGCAAAAAAATTAACAGTAATTTTACATCTTTAACAAATCAAACAATGTGACTGTTAAAGCACCTCGGTAACTTCAAAATTAGGGTTATGTGCTGGTTTTGAGCATACTTGTTGCGTCGAGCACATGAGTGCATAGGGGCGCGGATTGGAGATCCTTAATAACAGGTTTGACATCTTCATAGTAGATTGCATAGATAGTCTTGGTCGTAGTTCCATTGTTTCTGAATTCATTGCTCATTCTTTTTGTCATTTTGTAGTTGCATGTCTTCTGTGGATCGTTTTGTAGTTGCATGTCTTCTGTGGATTTGTTTTTAGAGATTTCAAAACTGAAAAGTGGGCAGATGTAAATTTCGATAGACTGGAACTTGGAGTCTTCAAAATTTCTGAGTCTTATCATTCTTTACTTTTGAAAACCTTTTCGTGTCGACGCGCCAAAATGTTTGGCCATTTCGTTCATGAATTCAATAGTAACTTAGTGATTCATGAATTCAATCGTAACTTAGTGATGTGTAACAAGTTCGCATAATTTTTTTGAAAAACAATTGGTTTTATATATTATTTGTTGTTTTGTTATATTATTTTGTTGTTTTGTTTTTTTGTTGTTGGTTAGAATGTAGCAATTAATTTATTATTATTATTATTTTATATATTATTTATTATTATTATTTCATATATTATTTGGTGTTTTAATTTATAAATTAAATTATTATTATTATTTATTTTGAAAAAGTTAATATAGTTATAATTGAAATGTAGAATAATATTTATAATTAAAAAAATGACAAAAATAATGTTTTAATGATATATAGATGAATGGATAGCGGTGCTTTGATCTATGGGAAACAATGCCTTGGTCGAGGGGTTATAATGCATATAAATTGATTGGGCATACCTCACAAAGTTGGATGAGCATTGGATCAACATGCTTATCAAGTGTAAGGGATGGAAAATGTGCTTTTGGTATTGTTAAGGTGGGATGGTTGTAATCATCAAGTGCACTGAGAATTGGAACACCTTGGGTAGTCATACACATTTTGGTGAAAACATGCCACTCAATGGGTTGTCCATTCCTTGCCTTTGAAGACTTTGATAAGTCACTTACACATTGAGTTGAGTGTATTGCATGTTTGGGTCCACTTGGGACTAGGCATGGTGCAAGGTACCTTAGAAGAAGAAAACGATCGAGGCACTCCTCACCTATATTTAAAAGGATGCAAGCAAATTATGTGCAAAGGCATCATCGTGGATTGATATATTGAGGCGTGATCATTCCGGAATAAGGAGTGAATAAGAAATTTTGAGGTGACAAGGTTGTTTTTTGGCACAATGAATGACTTAGGTATTGGAAAAATATTAGGGAGTGTGCATGGGGATCTTATACTACCTAACAAGTGTCTAGGATCTAACAAAGTAGCTAGACCAAGATTGTTGTAGTAAAAGATTTGACTCATATTATGAGGGCATTTGATGAAGATGATCATTAGAGTAAGTGTTAAGTCTAATTTTTGTCATGAGCACTTGGTCATTTGCATAATTCTTTGGTGAATATGCATGAAGGACTTAGGAAGTGTACTACACAAATGGTGGAATAGTGGGCGTGGAGGTGCTATGATAGAGAACTTGGAGAAATTTGTTGAGTCATCGGCGATGACTTGATTGTGTTGAAGAGAAGCTGACAACCTTGCCTTTGTTCAACAGAGTTGTACAACATACTAAAGTGTAGATGGAACTGATTTTTTTGGAAGATGTGCATTCTCATGGTCTAGGACACGATGGTTGGACAATGATGTGATTATATGACAATGATGATTATGATGATAGTAATTATGACAATGACAGCTACAATGACAATGAGAATGACACGAATGATGATGATGTTGTTGATCCTTATAACAAAGTTTTGGTAGAGGTAAATAAACCCAGTTTCACTACAAGCTCCAAGATTAAAATGTGCTCAATCATAATTATAAGTTATGCATGCTTTAAATTGTAACCATATCCCACTTGCTATGCATGCTTTAAATTGTAACCATATCCCATATGCTTTACATGATGACAATGATGAAATAAATGACAATGACAGTGATGATGTTTTTTATGATGATGATGATCATCATCGTCACCATTGTCATTGTCATCATGATTATCACAAAAAAATGGATGTGAAAGTGGGTGAAACAAAACTAGATGCAAAACTATACTCGAAACATGATGTAAATTTTGATGCAAAACTTGGCGCACGAGTGGATGAAAAACGGGATGCAAAAAAAGAAGTAGAAGTGGATGCAAAAGAGGATGTAAAAAAAATGCAAAACTGGATGAGAACATGGGCGTAAAAGTGGAGGAAAAAATGGACGTAAAAGGGGGCACAACAAGAGTATATGTACAAACTACGTGCAAAACTAGGCACAAACACTGATGCAGAATCTAGCACATTCAAGGTGCAAAAACCGGCGCAAATTATGCCATTATCTGTGCCAGATTTAGAAAAAGGATGCAAAAACCGCCTAAAATAGCACCAACCCATGAAATTGCGCCATTTTGTCCAGAAAATGAAGAAAAATACATTGAAAGATGGTCTAGACGCAAAAAAGGAAGCAAAAAGAGACGTTAATCACAGGGTTTTGTTGTAGTGTATGTCTCTCATATGTCATTATGAACATTTAAGTGCCATTAGGATCAGTCAGTATCCAAAAGTATTATGACATTCATCATCATCGTCGACATCAATGTTGTCATCATCAATGCCATATGGTACATCAACATCTACTTGATCATCATCCTCATTATCATCATCATCATCAGCATTAAGTACATCATCAGCAAAATCATCGTCATCATTGTCATTATGGTCACTCATATTCCATTAGTGTTCTTAATCACTCATCGCCATTAGGATTCATGTCATGTAATTGTTAAGGTCATTTATATGTCGCTACAGTCATTTCGATGATAATAGGGTCGTTTAGATGTCGTTGCAGACATTTAGGTGCCATTAGAATCAATTAGGATCCAAAAGTGCTACCACATGCATAATCATCATTGAAATCCATATCGACATCGTCATTGTCATCATACAATAAATCAACATCATTGTCATTGGCGTAGTCATCATCAATATAATTGCGATAATAATGAGCAAGGAGCATACTACCTCAGAAGAATGGATGATATAGTGTAATACTTATCAAATCATATCCATATGCTCCATCATAATTATCGCAATGCATCACTATCATGTTGTTAGGACCAATCATATGCCATTAGGGTCTATCAAATGTTGTTGGGGACACTCAAATTCCATAGAGAAATTTAGGTGACATTAAGGTAATTTACCCCTCATTAGGATTAATCAAGATCCAAAAGTGCCATCATTACAATCATTTAGGTGCCACTATGATAAATCAAGATCCAAAAGTACTATCACATGAATCATGATCATTGACATTGACATTGATATATCTGACGTTATGTCGGATGTTTTCTGAACACAATTCCTAGCTCTAAACCTAGTGCAATTCCTAGCGCGGTTCATTTCGAAATTTCTGGCATTATTCTAGGCGCTATACCTAGATCTATACCTAGCGCTATGTCGGATGTTTCCTAGTAGGAATTCCTGGCTCTATACATGGTACTATGTTCAATGTTTTTCTTACCGAAATTCATGGGAAGAACTATGCTACTCATGATTTAGAACTTGCACCCATAGTACATGCTCTAAAGATGTGGAGACATTACTTAATGGGAAGGGAATTTGAGCTAAGGACAAGCCAATGTGGTTTGAAATACTTGTTTGATCATCCAACCTTAAATGCTAGGCAAGCTACATGGTTGGAATTTTTGTGTGAATTTTATTTTCAAATCAAACACATAAAAGGAAAAGAAAACAAGGTGGATGATGCACTCAATAGGAAGGTACATGAAATGCATGTGGCATATCTTAGTACTTGCCAACCAAATTTGAGGCAGCAGATTATTAACCATATTGTCAAGGATGAAGTGTGCGTGCAGATAAAGGACAAGTTGTAGCAGCAAAACCTTGAAAGGAAGTACAAAGGATATCAATTGGAAGGAGACGAAATCCTTACTTATAAGAATAGAATTTCTATTCCTAATGTGGCAGACTTGAGGAGGATTATTATAGATAAAATCCATCAAGCTCAATATTCTGGTCACCCAGGATATCAGAAAACAATTGCTACAGCTAGAAAGTAGTATTTTTGGTCGAGAATGAAAAGGACATTGCTGAGTATATTTCTATGTGCATGAAATGTCAGCAGGTGAAGGTTGAACATCAACACCAAGCAGGTTTGTTACAACCATTGCCAATCCCGGAATGTAAATGGGAAGTCATTTCCATGGATTTTATTACAGAGTTTCCAATGACTATGAGACAACATTATTCCATCATGGTTGTAGTGGACAAGTTAACAAAGGCATCACATTTTATACCAGTAAAGTCCACGTATAAAGCCGATGCCATTGCAAAGATTTTCATGAAGGAAATTTTCAAATTGCATGGATTGCCTAAGGCAATAATTTCTGATAGGAATACCAAGTTTACTTCAAAATTTTGGAAGGGTCTTTGCAAATTTGGATACAAAGCTGAACTTTAGCACCGCCAACCATCCTTAAACCGATGGACAAACATAAAGAGTAAATCAGGTGCTTGAAGACATGCTTTGCATGTATGTAATGGACAAACCATCAAAGTGGGAGTATTATTTACACTTGGTAGAGTTTGCATATAATAACGTACAACAAACATCATTGGGAATGAGTCCATATGAGGCTTTATATGGAAGAAGATGTAGTACACCCGTGACTTGGGATAATCCAATGAAGAGAATTATGCTTGGTCCATAATTTCTTAAGAAAATGGAACAAGAGGTTACAAAGATCAGGAAGAACTTGAAAGCAGCCTGAGATAGACAGAAGAGCTATGCAGATAAGCATATAGTGCACAAGGAGTTCACTGTTGGGGATCATTTTTATCTTAGAGTGAGGCCAAGGAAGAGTTCCTTGAAGCTTAGAAGTTGTGCCAAGCTATCACCTATATATTGTGGGCCATTTGAGGTGCTTGAACGAATAGGGCCAGTTTCATATAGACTTGCATTTCCTGCTAGCACTAGGCATAATGTTTTTTATGTCTCTTTGCTTAATAAATATGTACATGATACTAACCATGTGATTGATTGGCATGTGATACAGGGGGGACCCAAGGGAGAGTTCCAAACCGAGCCATTGCACAGCCTAGACAAGATGGTAACAGTGGTCTGGAATCGAGTCGTTGGACCTATAGGTAAAGGTGCAATGGAAGCACTACGGTCTTGATGAGGCTACATGGGAGCTGGAGGATGCCATGAGAGTCACACATATGTTTTTGTTCAATTTTGAAGAGCACCAAGGACAGTGCTAATGTAAGGGGGAGGGGAATGTAATATTCCGATTTTGACTCCTATTACATTAAATTGCACATGATGTAAATATCGCTACTAAATCATGTTGACAAGCACCCCTCCTCTCCATCCTCTGCACCCCTTTCGCCTCTCTTCGTCCTCCCCCACTCCCACCTACTCCCTCCACGCGCACTCCTCCATCCAACACCCCTCTCCATATCCTCCATCCAGCATCATCTGCCGCTCACCATACCCCCTCCATCACCCTCCACGCCGCTCTCCCTCCGCCGCCTCCATCACCCTCCACATCGCCTGCTCCACCCCCACCTCCGCTGCATCCTTCCTCAGTCATTGTTGTTCCTCTCCTTCGGCCGTTCATCCACGTTAAATTTTTTTTTAAATAAATTTTTTAATATTAATAATATTTATTAATATTATTATTAATATTAATATTATTATTTACATTAAAAGAACTACATTATAATAATTATTATTATTATAATTATAAAAAAAAAAAGAGAGAGAATCGTGGCAAGTTGGCATCGTACACTGAATAAAAATAAATCGATGTTTAGCATCGAGAAAATTCCAGCAATCACCAGATCAATGGACACTCGATTCGATCAAATCAATGAGAAAATTAACAAGAAACACTAGGAACTCCATGAAAAGATCAAACAAACCACAGACAATTTGACATCAAAGTGGACACAATTTACGTCACGAATTGAGAATAGCTTTCTCACTCTACAGGAAGACCAAAAGAAAAATCAAGCAGTTTTAACCACCATCATGGACAGATTACAAATCTTGAATGACCTGCAACCAAACTCTCCTCGAACTCTGGAGCAGTCAAATTCTCTATTCAACATGTCATCCTCTAACGCATATACACAAGGACGCCAAATACGGGTGAAATTCGAGTTACCCAAATACGATGGGGACGAATGACAATGCATAGCATGGATTAACAAAGTTGAGGTATACCTTGACATCCACAACATCCATTACGACTACGAGAAAATCAAATACACCTCCATGCATCTAGAAGGCAGTGCTTACAACTGGTACTTATGGTGGAAGAATACCGCAATAATATGTTCTTACAACTGGGTTAGCTTCAGGAACGACCTCATCAAAATATTCCAAGGCGTTGAAGAAAAAGACTTCTTTGCCAAGATCACAAGGTTACAACAAAAAAACAGTGTCGATGAGTACACCTGTGATTGGGAAGCGCTGTCGACTCGAGTCCCAGAGTTAACCGATGATCAATGACTATGGACCTACATACACGGTCTAAAACAACACATCTGTGATGAACTAGAGTTACACAACATCTCTACCATGGAGGAAGCATGACATAAAGCTAGGGATTATTGAAAGCAAATCCGTTCATACAATTGTCGACCAAGACGACCCCAAAAAGAACCCCCTCCAATCAGGATACACAGGAAATCTAAGGTATACACCACCTCAACTTAGGGAAGGAACAAAGCCCAGTTTAGAGGCCCAGAGAATAAAATAAGGAAAATGTAAGTTCTGTTGGGACAAATGGGATCCTAAGCACAGATGCTTACATAAGAAATTATATGCTTGTGAAGCAGAGCTAGAAGTCAATGAACCAATGGAGAACAATGCGAATAGCCAACAAAACTACCACTCAGGAATCGAGGATGACTCCCCACAAATCTCATTAGCCACTATTACCAGGATTGCCCAACCGCAAACATTGAAGATTAAAGGACATATAAAAAATAATAACGTCTCAGTCCTCATCGACTCTGGCAGCACCCATAACTTCGTTAATGCCAACCTTGCTAAAGTATTTAACCTATTTATTCGTCCAATACCTAACATGAAGGTTATGGTAGCAGATGGCAAGAAGATTGACAATGTGGGGAAATGTCACAAGTAAGTTACAAATGCAAGAATATAGCTTAGAGTCAGATTTCCTTGCAGTACCATTGGGAGGAATCGATATAGTATTAGGAATACAATGGTTACAAACCTTGGGTACATACTCTGCAAATCACTAAGAACATTTTATTGAATTCCATGAGTTCGGGAAAACACACAAATTATATGGGTACCAACCACCTCCAACACAACTGGTTACATCACATCAGATGGAAAAGCTACGTTGGAAAGATACACCAACATACATACCTCAATGTCAAGAAATGGAGATTCTAACAAGTGAAGGAGATATGGACAAACAACCAGAGACACAAGAGCTAATTCGAAAACATCGCAAGGTGTTTCAAGAATTACCTATGGCACTCCCAACAACAGAAAAAATTGAACCCATAATCGAAATAGAATGAAGGACAAAACCTGCCAATAACAACCCATACAGATATCCACATTAGAGATGTTGTGACAGTTCACGTAGTCGTTGTCGTCAAATAATCTTTGAGGATAAAGCTTCCTTAAGGGGAAGGCAATGTAACAAAAGCCAAATTTAATTATTAAGCTAGGTTAATTAATGTAAGTAAACTAAGAGGTGACTTGAAAGTCACCTCTCTTCCCCATTCACGGTATAAATTATCGGGGCCCTATTATGTAATACATCTTCTACATTATATAAAATATACAATTCTACATTACGTTCTTCTTTGCAACTTCTTTCCTCTTTCAAAAAGCCATAAACATTTTCTGAAATCGAATTTGCTTTCCCAGGGTTGATTTTCCCATCTACCATTTCATTTTTGGTTGCCAAAACGTTTTTCTTCATACCGAACACTTGTGTGTTGTTGTTTTGTGAATCATTGTTTTGGTGTGAACTGTTAGGAGTGGAAGAGGCCCGGAATTGGCTTGATAAACCTAGTGAAGAGAGGAATCTCATAAAAATATCAAGAGGGGCTAGCTAATCTTCTATGCACACTTGAGAGAACACTGGAAGGGAAGCTATGGCCTGAGGGACCATGTAGCAGTGAAGAGAATACTTCCTTGTGTTGGGTGTGTAGGTGTCGTGGAGGCCGAGCTATATAGATCTTGTAGAGGTGTCCATAGCTCTTTGGTTGAGCACACTAACTTAGCAATTCTTCATTTCCACTGCCTTAGCAGCCTCATAAACCCAACTTTATATTGGCTTGGCTGAACCTTGGTGTGTTTTTGGCTATGTGTGACGTTGTTGTTCTTATGGAAATCATGCCCAGCTCACAGGTGGCAGTTGTGCTGAGAGATTGATGAGCACAATTGGCCTATGGTTGGGTGGAACTTTGCAATGACATAGCTAATTGCATAAAGACCTATACCTTGCAAATTGCATAAAGACCTATACCTTCTTCCATTGAAAGACTGGCCCATATATGTCTTATGCTACCAAACTTCAAATCATTGGGTTACAACTAGAAGGTGTGGTCTCCCCTAGTGGGAGGTTCAGTCCAAATCTTCAGAGGTCTTAAGCTCAATATAAATAATTTGATGATTTCAACACCTATCCCTATCTAGACTTGGGATGTGATTTGCTAGGCCCTTCGTCGTTGTATTTATTGTCCAATCTATCGACACAATCTACTGTGCCGAAGGGAAACATATTTAAATGCAAACAACTTCTTGGAAACAAGCATGAAAGTTTAGACTTTTAATAGAACACCCTTTCTTTGAAACAAATTTTTTAAGTCAAACTGAGAGATTGCAAATGAGTTAACATAATACGTAAGAGAAACTTTTATTGAACCACCCTTACACCATGCAACATAAACCACATTAGTATGCTCTCTCATATTCCCTCTTTGATCATTGCAAAACATAATCCAATATTTTGGTTTGACGTAGTTATTACTATATATGGAATTGGAGACACATGGCTTATGCAATCCCTTCCTTATTATGAGTGTTTGACCCTTCATGGTCATAAGCGATAATGCATGCAAGATATATCAACTATTGGGAAGATCATGTTATATTGAGCTCATTTCTTTC
Organism: Pseudotsuga menziesii; assembly: GCA_001517045.1. Lineage (NCBI taxonomy): Eukaryota > Viridiplantae > Streptophyta > Pinopsida > Pinales > Pinaceae > Pseudotsuga > Pseudotsuga menziesii. Next base: position 176,088 of record LPNX010995703.1, on the reverse strand, counting down.
ATTGAGTGCTCTTTAGAAAATGTTCATTAGAAAATGATGTGTTGCTTTGTGGCTTGTTCATGTCACTTTAACATTGTCGTTTACTTTCCATAAATAAAATTCCATTATGAAGAGGATAAATGTATGGCATTAAATTTAAAAAAACATTTCAACCTTGCAATATCTATATTTTGTTGTTAAGAAGGATTTGAGTCTATTTAGAAAGATGCTTGTACATATAAAATGCAATTACAGGGGTTCCTCTTGTAGGCTTGGTAGTTGGGGTAGTAGGCTATCATTGTCCCCACCCAAGTTCAAAACCCATGACTATATGTACATGACACCTACGGGAGTGTCAAAATTTTCATTAATGAAAAAAATGCAATTACAAATTGAGATGTTCATCATTCTAGATTATAGTTATTTTCCCTATAGTGTCTCATCACATTTTCTTCTACTTTTATTAAGAAATCATGCATAGATTTTATAGTATTTTCCAAAGTTAATGGATATTATGTATTTTTAATATTTGAAGTTTTGCACATAAAATTTATTGTAACTACTGTTTTCATTCTCCACTTATCTTAAAAAATTGTTCTAGACTTCAATGTTGTATTATTTTACTAGGTCAATGCTTTTGGATGGTCTCCTCCATTTGTGCCTCTATCTTCCTAACACAACTTGTATCCTAATCCAAAAAAACTAATACGAATATCTATTTGGTTCAAATTCAGTTCCTCAGTATGTTAATTTCAAGATTAATATTGATTACATACGTGTACACAACTTTTTATATCCTTTAAATTAATTGCTTCCTAATGATTTCCATGAATCTAACTTGTGATATACCTTGACATTGATATTTTAAAGTACTTTAAGATTAACTTGTACAATATATACCAAGTTATTCTATTATAGTTAACATTACTTTATACTATTTTTTATGTGTATACATTTTTAATAAATTTTCAATCTCATTTCATTTTTAATTTTTTTTTGTTTTTTCACTCCATCACATTTACTCTACTTTTTGTTTTTTTTCCTTTCCACTTATCTTTGCACCTTATGGGGCAATTGCTAAGTTAAACCAATATATGTATGGAAACTTGGATAATAAAGCACAGACGTACCTGATTATCGACTGCCCTGTTACATTAAAACACAAAAAACAAATTACATCCATCAGTATTTTGTATAAGTTTGTTTTACAATTTGCTAACACCTTTTAATCAAAATAATCAACCTAAATTACCAAAAACTAGAAAGGTAACACAACCATTAAGTGATAAAGTAATTCTTGTTAGCTTTTAGAAGAAAGAATCTTGGCGAAAATGTAAAAGACTAGGAGGCAAAACAGCTGCCTGTAGACAATGGTGGCTCCTGCTGCCTGCAGACAATGGAGGCTCGGAGATCTTGTGCTCGCCAAGGTCAAGGGATTTCTGGCATGGCCCGCTAAGGTACGCCAGTCTATTTTTCATCCCCATTTGTTTGCCCTTATTTGATGTATGCGATGCATGTTATTGTTATTTGCATTTGCCACATCAAATCATATACTTCTTATGCCCTGGCCTTTAAAATGTTACCCAGTATCGCAGCCACTCTTGCAATTTTCCCAGCACATTACCCAGCATCAAGCAGGGTTGATTGCCCAATGTGTGCCGATATTTTCTTCTTTGATTATCTAGTTCGTCTGTGCAGGTGGAAAGGTTGCCTGTCTTAGTAAACTGCGACCAACATTTCTATATCCTCATTGTCAGTTATTCTTCCATCCACTATACATACCTGGGTTAGAGTGTGGCCCTAACATCCAAGGTCCGTTAGAAGAAACTTTGAATGGAATATTGTGTGCTTGACCAAACTTGGAAAGTTTTCCTGCATAGAGAGAGTCTGTCTCTGGGACCTCCCATGGATGATTTGTCTACTGGCCTGGTGATGTCTACCCTG
>LPNX010995703.1:156506-169264 GCA_001517045.1 Pseudotsuga menziesii | reverse complement strand
GTCCATCAGGTCAATTAAGTATTTGGCCCAATCATAACACTCAGTAGGGTTAGTGGTGTTGTTCAAAACAATTAAGGCCATAGCTTCTTCAGTAATGGTACTAAGGTTATGCTGTCCCAACAATAATTGGATTTTATCAGCGTAATTCCTAGCCCAAAACCTAAGCATATCCTTAGGGCAGGAGGTAGTAAATTACATGGCATCATCTGGGTCTTTAAACAGGGAAGATAACCTTTTTATACTCCTAACCTTAGCTATAAATTCGTGCCTCTTCTTAAGCTCCGCTGGGTTGATAGGCAAAAAAGTGTAACCAGAATTTACACTAGTCTTCAATTTGCATGCTTTACTTATGGTTTTAGGGTCAATTATTAGAGCCACTACCCCATTATCATATCTTTGAACGGCTCTAATTTTAGGATCATACTTTTTTTTGTGCTAGCTAGTAAATAAGGTCATGTTATAAATGTACCTGTGAACACATACGTTTATGTTTAGCTACCATTTGTTACTCTTTGGTGAAGGGGATTTGGCTACTGTCCAATTGTAGAAGAATTTACGGAACTTACATAAGTTTAACAGTATTTATTTAATAAGACATCAAGGGATGAAGTTTTCAACATTTATATCCCTAGTTCCTCAGCTATCATAACATCAAGAGGGCAGACTCAAATTTAGATTCTAGTGGGTTATATCAAGAGTGGATTTTCTGGAATTGCTCAGCAAACTGTTACAGCCCTGATGACTACCAAAGGATATAGACTGAAAGAGGTGCAGAAGGAGAATGATAAATTGAAAAGGACACGTGAAATTTTTGGTTAATATGTATAGGGTTGCATTAAAGAAACATGCTGAAGTAATCCAGGAAATAAATGAGCTGAGGATCAAGCTGGCAGAGCAATATGAGTCAGTCAAAGGGGGAACTTCAGCAAAGCAAGGATTGGAATATATGTTCACCACAGTTCATAAAACAAAAACAATGTTCATTCTGCCTAATTACCATGACACCTATGAAGACATGAATAATACGATAGAGGGAGTCAAGGAAATTAAAAGCACTATTAACAATAGAATTTATGTCATTAAGAGATCAGATAGATACTTTCAGGAAATAAAGCTGCAGCTACCCGTCTTGAGGGGTAATACTATGACCACATCTTAGAGGAAAGAAGTCTAATTATCCCATTCTCTGGCCAAAATGAAAAATGGATATTAAATATACATGGCTAGAGAGGTTGTAAGTACTAGAAGGAGCTAGTGTTACCTTCTTGGTTAAGGTTTATAAGAGAAGACTCCCTTGAGTATTAAAATAAAGTGGAATGAGAAAGAATCTAGAGAGATATATCAAGGAATGCATGGATTTACTTTAGGGAAAAGTCTGAGAGCTCAGTGGTATGCAATAAGATGAAAACATATTCTCACTATCAAGAGCTACTCTGCTAAAGAGTCTCATTGCACAATATACGGACTAGGAGAGAAAGCAAGCGAAGCTGGTGATAAATGTGACAAAACAAGTGGAAGCTCTAGAGGTTTACAATGAAGCAACTGAGTGGGAAATGAAATCCTTCATTGACGGATCGAGACAAGGCCAAAAGGCTAAGTTGACTGCACTGACCCATTCCCTATTCTATTGCATGCTCTGTTATTCTATATTTTTTCCATGCATTCTAGCATTTCTTTTCTATTCACCCTATATTGGAATTATTCAGTCCGTACAAACAAAGTAGGTGGGAAGGCCCCCCCCCCCGTTCAAGCAAGGATATATCAGCTAGGCCCTCCCTAAATTATGTTTCTTCAAAAGCTTTTTTCTTCTTCTTCATAATGGAATTCTGATGCAAAGAAGTGTTTGGAACTACCCTAACTTCATTGTCTTTAGTCACAAATGTAGAAAGAACATGATCTTCATTAGGAACATAATTTTCATGAATATTTTCAAAATCTTTTTCACCCTTCAAATTTTCTTTACAGTTTGAAACCTGAATGCTTGCTTCAGTGTTTCCATGTTTAAAATATTCAAAATTGCTAACAATGTTATCTGTCACTGTTTTTCTACGATCTAGGAACTCAGTTTCAGGCACTAATTGAGAACCTCTAATTTATTTTTCCATGCTTTGCCTTTTCTGACCAAACTGGTTTTCACTCATGGTCTGCTCTGAAATAATGCTTATATCTAGTGATTGTATCCTAATTTCTTCAAGATAAGAAGAAAAATTCAAAATATTGTCTCCATCATTATGAATATTGCTTTCACTCTCTAATGACCTTTTAAAGTCTCTCTTTGGTGTCTTCAACTCCGGCTCAGTTATTGAAGAAATTGCACCAAAACATCAGACCTCAAATGGTTCTCAAAATGGCTTGTAGGCACTGCACCAGCAACATCAGACCTCAAACGGTCCTCAAAATTGCTTGTAGGCTTCTTTATCTTTAGTATGGACCTCATATTGTCAGATTTAGATGTTGATACTGAGCTGTGCTTTTTAAGCCCAACTTGAACTGAATTGAGCATATTCATGTCTTTCTTATCAGACGATATCGCGGATGTAGCAGGATTTTTCTTATTCTCACCTACCCCATGTGTCTTTTGTCATTTTTACTGCATATTACTTCCCTCTTAATATCATGTTTCTTGGCAAAAGTTTAATAATGCATTTGATTAGATGTATATTTTTGCATTTTCAACATTTCCTCTGATTCATCAGTTGCTTCTTGGATTTTATCATTTTTTGTAAACTGTACTTTCTATGCAGAATCCTTTAAGCTTTCATCAATACATGATTTGGACTTCCCATCATCAATCTAAGAAATTGAAGTTGAGCAATGGTGACTTGGTGGAGGTGTCCAACGATGAAGAGGGTTCAGAGGGGCTTGGTTTTGTGCATGACTTGTAAAAAAGAAGGTGGCATGGTACTTGGTGGAGTATAGAGACCTTGTGAATGATGAGGATGACACAAAACAACTGAGGCAAAGAGTAGATGAGCTTCACATAAGGCCAAGCCCTCTGGAGAAGAGTAAAGATCAGTTTATTCTGTATGAGGAAGTTGATGCTTATGAGAATGATGGGCGTGCTCACAAAGGTCCTTAACAATCATGAGGATATAATATACTTCTTGTAGACAAAAGAAGAGATGATATTTATTCATTCCAAACTGCGCCCCCATCTCGAATTCATAGATAACAAATGGGTTGAAGCTTCCAAGTTATGCACATTACCAGGTTAAGGCATGATAATCACTCTTTATTTACCTTAATAGCGCTGCCATGTCTTCCTTGCAAACCCTTTGGAGATATTGGTTGTGTCATGACATGCAATTTAACCAATTAATACGTGAAAACATTGAAGATATTTTCAGTTCATACTGAATAATGGTGTAATTTATAGGAGGCACCATAGTTGCACCGTCCCATTCTCAAATAGTTTCTGGATCCATTTTCATTCTATACACAGTAAATAACAGTAGAGAAAAGTTTACATGACCAAATTATACTTTTTATAGATTCCATCATATTATGTAATCAAACTTACATAAATCACGACTGAACATGGTAGGAAGCTGTGGATTCAAGAAAACCAGTTTTAACCAAGTGAGTATTGTTTTGAAACAATACTAATATATTATGTAGGGCTATATGTCCCATAGCATTCATTATGTAACACATATTGCATTTCCCGTCAAATCTATGTGGAGTATATGCATTATAACTTGTGTTAAGGGTCAAAGGATAACTGCAATATCAAAAGGCAACATTGTATTATTACAATGTAAATGATAAATCTTCTTCTAGAAATTCCTCCATTTAATGAGATAGTGTTTAATTGTTATGGAGTCAAGTTTTTATATCTCAAAGTTAGGATACCCTCTGCACAATAAATTCGCTAATTTTGGGATAAAACGACCTACAAGTCAAATGGGAAAATAATCAATACGTTCTCAATATCACTTTGAGGAGAGTTGGTCTTTGAATTTAGAAATGAGAACTATTGGTATTAAAGTGTCCACCTCTAACAATGGTTATCACAAACAACTTCAACAAGATTCAAGAGAGATGGATACGATATTTTCCTTGCAATAAGCTATAGATTCAAAAGAGATGGACACGATATTTTCCTTGCAATAGGCTCTTTGTAACTTATTGTAAAAAAATCACCTTTATTAAAGCAACAATGTGTTTCCTTGTCTTTCTTACATTTGTAGATCACACATGAAGTTGGAGCCACCATATATCTACCATTTGAGAAAGAATAAAAAGGTTAATTACTGAAGAGCAGGGTCGAAGGGGAAGGCAATGAAGAGAGGAGATCCAAACGCTGATGCAGAAGAGTGAAACTGGAGTTCAATTAGAGTTGTAGGATGTATTGTTCCTGGCTCATTCAGTGAGAAGGGTAGCTAGGGCTACCATCACGAATAGGAACAAACTTCCACAATATGTATGGAATCATTTGGAAATATGAAAGAACATAGTAAAGATAGGGTTTCCCTGCTTGGAATCTCTAAGAATCAACAAGTTGTCACGGGGGGGATGGAAACAAGCAACATGGACAAATATAGCATCAACGCAACCAAATGAGTTTAGAGAAGCTTATAGAGAGATATAAAATAAGATAGATAATTTTGTAGTGTTTGACAAATGACCACAAAAGTAGGCCAACATGTCTAAAAAGTACATCCAAAAACTAAAAGTTAAAGTACAACATGGGATTGCAAAAGTATCTCATAGAACAGTGCCAAAATAAGGAGATTTAATGTCATAACTAACAGTAATCAACTAGCTAATAAAGGTAACTTAAGAAGCATAAGAAGTAAAGTGTGGGTACACAAAAAGATGACGTGAAATAGCTAAAGTGTTGAAAGTAGAAGGAACTCAATGCTAAACAAGATGAGATGATGTCAAGCAGTGCCTGATCTGGCTGTTAGTGATAAGTATGGGTGCCAAGGGATGATATCCCCATCAAAGGTACCAATCATTGTGAAATCTCCAATGCACTGGAAGATGATGTCCTCTGTGGTGTGGCTAAAAAGAGTCAGTCTGGCTATATAATCTTGGTCAAAGAGCATAAGAGGGAGCCCTGATCTCCTAAGTCTAACATCCAAGCTTGTGGAGAAGAAAGTCTAGATGAAATCCTGGATACACTAAATGTAGGTTGTCTTCCCTAGGGCCATCTAGAGTTGATCCATCCACTAGACTTTTAGCGTGACATTGTCAAGTTAGTGAAGCGCATTTCTTAGCCTAGCAAGAACAATGTCCATTTTCCCTTGATCAAGTTGTAGTTGATAGTGTGTTATACTGGCTTAGAAAATTTTGTTAGTAGGATGCCATGGATGGTGGTGTCAACCCCTTTTTAGGACACCTATGTGTTGGCTACCATTGTAATTTCCTCCAATGATATATTAGTGTGATTTTCTGTTCAAGATTTGCTTGCTGTCCATTATTTCCAAATTGCAGATTTATTAAGCTCAGTTACTTTGTACCATATAGTATTTGCACTCCTCAATGTTTTAATACAGAGTTCAAGTACACGCAGAATCTGAAGTGTTGATAGATGCAAACACATGTTTTTGTTTTAGGACCTATAGGTTATTCTTTGAGTGCATATCTGTACTGTGATGTAACCAACGTATATCGATCTTTGAATTACCTTGTACCATGCAGTATTTGCACTCCTCAATGTTTTAATAGAGAGTTCAAGTACATGCAGAATCTGAAGTGTTGATAGATGTGAACACATATTTCTGTTTAAGGACCTGTAGGTTATTCTTTGAGTGCATGTATGTAATGTGATGTAACCAGTGTATATCCATCTTAAGCCCAGATCTTCAAGCCCTTAGAGGGATTAAATTTCGTTAGGAATAATTTTTTTATCATTTAATATGAAGGAACTAATACATGACATGGGAGTAAATAATAAAAAAATTATACCTCAAGAAGTATGATCTCTCTTGGTGCTCGAGAGATCTGGGTTTATGACTTTAAGATCCTTGATAAGCAGAAGGCAAGTTGATCTAGTTGGAACACACAATTGATTCAACTTATAAAGAAATCCGTCTTGATCTTTATAGTCTAGGAAAGGGCTTTGATTGACCACAGTGGGTTGTTGGATGGATTCCATGACCAGACCAAAGTAAAGGTCTATATAATATTGGGATTTCCAATCCTCATAGGCTGAACATTTGATATCTAAAATGGAAAAGACCTTGGATAAGGGTCCATTGAGGAGATTAGGTACTTTATTAGAATATTGGAAGGCATCTAATTAGTGACAAGTGGTTTCTACATTGGCGATGTTTTGATATTTGTGGTCCATTATGGGACAAAATAATTAACTAATTCTCTCTCTCTTTCTTGGGGATAATAGTAGTCTCCTTACAAATGGTAAACCTAGCCTTCCCACTTTATTTGTTTTTCCTTTGAGGAATGTTAAAACACCAATTCGAACTAGTTGGTCATTATGAACATTTTAATTGGTCATGCATACATGTCTAGATTCTAGAGGGTCAGAGGTCCTGCAAAACATATCAATAACAATCCGACTCCAGCGTTGTAAACAGTTAGGAAATGTTCCAGAAAAAAAAATGTACTGGCTTGTTTAAGAAAGGAGGTTAAGATTCAGAAGACTAAAATAACCAAAGACAACAGTTTAGACAATAGCTTTATGAAGATGAAATGTACCATCCAGAAATAACATTAACTAAATACAATTTTGAGTCCATGTATCTTGTTATGTGCACTTAAATATTTTCAATCCAGATTCTGTTTAATAACCTTATTTTTGTTGTAAAAGAGAACATCTATGTATTTAGTTGTCAAAGAGAGTATCTGAACTTCTGAATAAAGTCTTCAAGAGTCTGTCAAAATAGGATGCTTGACCAAGTGCACTAACATGATGACACTATAGTTTTCAAGCTGTGGTCAATTTATTTCATTCACCAAAATTTGTTTTTAATATAATCAAAAGTTCACCTGTGCAGATGTAATTATTTCGTTCATCACAATTAGGGTTTTACTATTGTCCATGTAAATCCAGAGGTCTCAACAAAACTAAATAGCCTATTCCTAGCACGATGAAAATTGAAACAACAACTAGACTTCAGGTGAGGCTTAAAGAACCTTGAGGTAGGCATCTTCTTTTAGTAACCATTCATGAGTGCTTCTCTTACCATTCCATTGTTGAACAAAATTACATAATCAACAAATAGAAACATTTATGTAGCAACACACAATCCTCAATTGGATTCTACAACTATTTCTTAAACACATCCTTATTCTCTGTCCTTCTCAAGTTTAGGTTATTAGGTATGCATCAATACATTATCTTGTTCTCTATGACCCTTTTACGAACCACTTTAATAGATTGTGTAATTGTTTAGGATATTTTGTTGCCTGATCACGGTAGATTTTTGTGCTTATTAATGTGTTTGGAAAAATAAACTGGATTTTAAGCATCATTGTCTTTGGATCTTATTGTCTTTTATTAGAATTAAAATGATGAAATCTGTGTTAATATTGCTTCTCTTCCTGATTCTTAAAGGGTGCTAGCTCAATGGAAGAGCGCCTACCTTACAAGCAGGAGGTTGGTGGTTCGATTCCTCCATGCCCTAATGATATTGCAGTGTATTTCTAAAGGTAAGAAATGTAGTAGTGCAAGATGGATGCAATATTATACACAACACTAAATGCAAAACAAGATGTAAAAGTGGACGTCACACCAAACACATAAGTGGATGCAAAAGTGGACGTTATGTCAGACACAAATGTGGACACAAAAATGGATGTCACAGTAAAAGCAAAATTGGATGCAAAAGAAGACTCAACATTAGACACAATTAATGACTCAAAACTAGATGCAATACTAGGCCCAAAACTAGATGCAAAAGTGGACTCCTAATTAGACGTAAAGTTGGACATTAAATTGAGCACAAAATATGGTGTATCGATGGACATAAAAACAGGCGTAACACCAGGTGCAAAACTGGAAGCAATACTTAACGCAAAAAAAAACCTAAAACGAGACACAATATTGGATGCAAGATGGGACAAAACATTGGATGTAAAACTAGACGTAATATTGAATGCAATATGGGATGCAACATTGTACACAAAACTAGATGCAATATTAGATACAAACATGGTCGCAAAACTAGGCACAACACTAGGCACAACACTGGGTGCAACATTGGGCTCAAACATAGATGCAAAAAAGACATCAACCAAGATGCAACACTAGGTGCACACCTAGATGCAAAATACGACGTAAAACAAGATGAAACATTAGGCACAAACATGGATACAAAAAAAGATGTAAAACAAGATGAAACATTAGGCACAAACATCGATACAAAAAAATATGTAAAACAAGATGCAAAATTAGATGAAAAAAGGGATGCAACATTATAAGTAAAATTGGATGCAAAACTAGACGCAATATTGGGCCCAAATTTAGATGCAAACCTAGATGCAACGCTAGATGCAAAATTGGACACATAATTTGATGCAAAACATGGTGCAAAATTGGGTGCAAGACTTGATGAAAACAAAGGAGCAAAATAAGACGCAACATTGGATGGAAAATTGAGCGTCAAACTGGGCGCAAACAAGGATGTAACAAATGACACAAAAAAAGATGCAATACAAGATGCAAAATTGGGCGTAACAAAAGATGCAAAAAATTGGGTGCAAAAATGGACGCAAAAATGGATGTTAAAAAGGACGAAAAAAAAGATGCAATAGATGGCATTTTATGAAATTGTACAATAGCACCAGGTTTAGCGACGGATTGTTCACCAAAATTGGGAAAAAATTACACTAAAATCCGACGCTAAATTCAACGCTAAATCCAATTTTTGTTGTAGTGCATTATTGTCATGTTGTTAGGGCCAATCATATGCCATTTGGGTCTATCAAATGTTGTTGGCGACACTCAAATTCCGTAGAGAAATTTAGGTGACATTAAGGTAATTTACCCCTCATTAGGATTAATCAAGATCCAAAAGTGCCATCATTACAATCATTTAGGTGCCACTATGATAAATCAAGATCCAAAAGTACTATCACATGAATCATTATAATTGAGATTGACATTAATATATCTAACGTTATGTCGGATGTTTTCTGAACACAATTCCTAGCTCTAAACCTAGTGCAATTCCTAGCGCGGTTCCTTTCGAAATTTCTGGCATTATTCTAGGCTTTATATCTAGATCTATGCCTAGCGCTATGTTGGATGTTTCCTAGTAGGAATTCCTGGCTCTATAAATGGTACTATGTTGAATGTTTTTCCTGCTGAAATTCGTAAGAAGAACTACGCTACTCAGGATTTAGAACTTGCACCCATAGTACATGCTCTAAAGATGTGGAGACATTACTTAATGGGAAGGGAATTTGAGCTAAGGACAGACCATTGTGGTCTGAAATACTTGTTTGATCAGCCAACTTTAAATGCTAGGCAAGCTACATGGTTGGAATTTTTGTGTGAATTTTATTTTGAAATCAAACACATAAAAGAAAAAGAAAACAAGGTGGATGATGCACTCAACAGGAAGGTACATGAAATGCATGTGGCATATCTTAGTACTGGCCAACCAAATTTGAGGCAACAGATTATTAACCATATTTTCAAGGATGAAGTGTACGTACAGATAAAGGACAAGTTGCAGCAGCAAAACCTTGAAAGGAAGTACAAAGGATATCAATTGGAAGGAGACGAAATCCTTACTTATAAGAATATAATTTCTATTCCTAATGTGGCAGACTTGAGGAGGATTGTTATAGATAAAATCCATCAAGCTCCATATTCTGGTAACCCAGGATATCAGAAAACAATTGCTACAGCCAGGAAGCAGTATTTTTGGTCGGGAATGAAAAGGACATCGCTGAGTATATTTCTATGTGCATGAAATGTCAGCAGGTGAAGGTTGAACATCAACACCCAGCAGGTTTGTTACAACCATTGCCAATCCCGAAATGTAAATGGGAAGTCATTTCCATGGATTTTATTACAGATTTTCCAATGACTATGAGACAACATGATTCCATCATGGTTGTGGTGGACAAGTTAACAAAGGCATCACATTTTATACTGGTAAAGTCCACATGTAAAGCCGATGCCGTTGCAAATATTTTCATGAAGGAAATTTTCAGATTGCATGGATTGCCTAAGGCAATAATTTCTGATAGGGATACCGAATTTACTTCAAATTTTTGGAAGGGTCTTTGCATATTTGGATACAAAGCTGAACTTTAGCACAACCAACCATCCTTAAGCCGATGGACAAACATAGAGACTAAATCAGGTGCTTGAAGACATGCTTCACATGTATGTAGTGGACAAACCATCCAAGTGGGAGTATTATTTACACTTGGTAGAGTTTTCATATAATAACGTACATCAAGTATCATTGGGAATGAGTCCATATGAGGCTTTATATGGAAGAAGATGTAGTACACCAGTGACTTGGGATAATCTAGTGAAGAGAATTGTGCTTGGTCCATAATTTCTTAAGAAAATGGAACAAGAGGTTACAAAGATTAGGAAGAACTTTAAAGCAGCCTGAGATAGACAGAAGAGCTATGCAGATAAGGATATAGTACATAAGGAGTTCACTATTGGGGATCATGTTTATCTTAGAGTGAGGCCAAGGAAGAGTTCCTTGAAGCTTAGAAGTTGTGCCAATCTATCACCTAGATATTGTGAACCATTTGAGGTGCTTGAACGAATAGGGCCAGTTGCATATAGACTTGCATTTCCTGCTAGCACTAGGCATAATGTTTTTTATGTCTCTTTGCTTAAGAAATATGTACATGATCCTAACCATGTGATTAATTGGGATGTGATCGAGGGGGAACCCAAGGGAGAGTTCCAAACTGGCCATTGCACATCCTAGACAAGACGGTAACAGTGGTATGGAATCGAGCCGTTGGGCCTGCAGGTAAAGGTGCAATGGAAGCACTATGGTCCTGATGAGGCTACATGGGAGCTGGAGGATTCCATGAGAGTCACACATCTGTTTTTGCTCAATTTTGAAGAGCACCAAGGACAATGCTAATGTAAGGGGGAGGGGAATGCAATATCCTGATTTTGACTCCTATTACATATAATTGCACATGATGTAAATATCGCTACTAAATCATGTTGACGAGCACCCCTCTTCTCCATCCTTCGTGCCCCTCCTGGCTCTCTCCATCCTCCCCTACTCCCACCTGCTCCCTCCACGTACACTCCTCCATTTGGCATCATTTGCCGCTCACCATACCCCCTCCATCACCCTCCACGCTACTCTCCCTCCACATCGCCCCCATCACCCTCCACGCTGCTCTCCCTCCCGCCGCCTCCATCACCCTTCACGCCGCCTGCCCCACCCCCACCTCCGCTCCATCCTTCCCCAGCCATCGTCGTTCCTCTCCTTCGACCGCTCATCCACGTTAATTTTTTTTTTAAATAAATTTTTTAATATTAATATTATTATTTAAGTTAAAAAACTACATAATAATAATAATTATTATTATAATTATAAAAAAAAAGAGAGAGAATCGTGGCGAGCTGGCATCGTACACTGAATAAAAGTAAATTGATGTTTAGCGCAGAGAAAATTTCAGCAATCACGAGATCAATGGACGTTCGGTTCGATCAAATCAATGAGAAAACTAACAAGAACCACGAGGAACTCCATGAAAAGATCAAACAAACTAGTGACAATTTGACATCAAAGTGGACACAATTTACGTCACGAATTGAGAATAGCTTTCTCACTCTACAGGAAGACCAAAAGAAAAATCAAGCAATTTTAACTGCCATCTTGGACAGATTACAAATCTCGAATGTCCTGCAACCAAACTCTCCCAGAACTCCGGAGCAGTTAGATCCTCTATTCAACATGTCATCCTCTAACGCATATACACAAGGACGCCAAATACGGGTGAAATTCGAGCTACCCATATACGATGGGGATGAACGACAATGCATAGCGTGGATTAACAAAGCCAAGGAATACCTAGACATCCACAACATCCATTACGACAGCGAGAAAATTAAATATGCCTCCATGCATCTAGAAGGAAGTGCTTACAACTGGTACTTATGGTGGAAGAATACTGTAAGAGTATGTTCTTACAACTGGGTTAGCTTTAGGAACGACCTCATCAAAAGATTCCAAGGCGTTGAAGAAAAATACTTCTTTGCCAAGATCTCAAGGTTACAACAAAAAAACAGTGTCGATGGGTACACCTGTGACTGGGAAGCGCTATCAACTCGAGTCCCAGAGTTAACTGATGACCAACGACTATAGACCTACATACATGGCCTAAAACAACACATCCGTGATGAACTAGAGTTACACAACATCTCTACCATGGAGGAAGCATGACGTAAAGCCATGGATTATTGAAAGCAAATCCGTTCATACAATTGTCGACCAAGACGACCCCAAAAAGAACCCCCTCCAATTAGGATACACAGGAAATCCAAGGTATACACCGCCTCAACTTAGGGAAGGAACAAAGCCCAGTTTAGAGGCCCAGAGAATAAAAGAAGGAAAATGTAAGTTATGTTCGAACAAATGGGATCCTAAGCACAGATGCTTACATAAGAAATTATATGCTTGTGAAGCAGAGCTAGAAGTCAATGAACCAATGGAGAACGATGCGAATAGCCAACAAAACTACCACTCAGGAATCGAGGATGACTCCCCACAAATCTCATTAGCCGCTATTACCAGAATTGCCCAACCGCAAACATTGAAGATTAAAGGACATAAAAAATAATAACGACA
>LPNX010995703.1:107291-156319 GCA_001517045.1 Pseudotsuga menziesii | reverse complement strand
TAATTCGAAAACATCGCAAGGTGTTTCAAGAATTACCTATGGCACTCCCAACAACAGAAAAATTGAACCCATAATCGAAATAGAATGAAGGACAAAACCTGCCAATAACAACCCATACAGATATCCACATCAGAGATGTTGTGACAGTTCACATAGTCATTGTTGTCAAATAAGCTTTGAGGAAAAAGCTTCCTTAAGGGGAAGGCAATGTAACAAAAGCTAAATTTAATTATTAAGCTAGGTTAATTGATGTAAATAAACTAAGAGGTGACTTGAAAAGTCACCTCTCTTCCCCGTTCACGGTATAAATTATATGGGCCCTATTATGTAATACATCTTCTATATTGTATAAAATATACAATTCTACATTACGTTCTTCTTTGCAACTTCTTTCCTCTTTCAAAAGGCCATAAACGTTTGCTCTCCCAGGGTTGATTTTCCCATCTACCATTTCATTTTTGGTTGCCAAAATGTTTTTCTTCGTACCGAGCACTTGTGTGTTGTTGTTTTGTGAATCATTGTTTTGGTGTGAACTGTTAGAAGTGTAAGAGGCCCGAAATTGGCTTGATAAACCTAGTGAAGAGAGGAATCTCATAAAAATACCAAGAGGGGTTGGCTAATATTCTATGAACAGTTGAGAGAACACTGGAAGGAAGCTATGGCCTGAGGAATCGTGTAGCAATGAAGAGAATAATTCCTTGCATTGGGTGTGTAGGTATTGTGGAGTCCAAGCTATATAGATCTTGTAGAGGTGTCCATAACTCTTTGGTTGAGCACACTAACTTAGCAATTCTTCATTTCCACTGCCTTAGCAGCCTCATAAACCCAACTATATATTGGCTTGGCTGAACCTTGGTGTGTTTTTGGCTATGTGTGACGTTGTTGTTCTTATGGAAATCATGCCCAGCTCAGGGGTGGCAGTTGTGCTAAGAGATTGATGAGCACAATTGGCCTATTGTTGGGTGGAACGTTGCGACATAACTAATTGCTCGGGGCATCTCATTTGCAAGATAAGTTCTCTCTTGTATTTGTATTTTTAATCTCTGCAATGTAATTGTTTTAAAAATGATTATGAACATATTGAATGGTTGAATGAGATTTGCTTATGATGTATATTATTGCATTATGCATCTGCATATGTTTTTACTTTCAATACATTTTTTGTTTATGTTCACGGGGCTAGATGCCTGGTTATGATGGCAACGCCGGTGACAAGGGGATAATGTACACTTATAAGGAGAAAATGACGAGTAAGTAGTTTTCTAACTCATAAAAATTATGGATTGATAATTTAACTTCAATGTCCATTGAAACCAACTTTGATCCACTAATTAACAAAAATCCATAAATTAAAAAGAAATTAAATAACAAAGTCAAATTAAGAAAAGGTTAATATACACCTTTAAAAACAAATTAGCATGTAAATACTTTAAAAAAATATAAATAAATGATTTAACTTCTCTTCATAACCATACTTAAAAATCAATTAAATCACACTTCAAAATCAAATTAAATTAAAAATAAAATTTTAACACTCGTTCTCGGTTGATTCCTCACTTTGAAGTACGCCATTTCACTTTACTATAAACCACTTTACCCCTCAAATTTTTGAGATTGGTGTCATCAGAAAATATAAAACAACTCACTCCCCCTTTAATTTATGACCAACGTTCACCATCGTTTCTAACCGACAACATTTAAATATAACAAAACCTATATATATATCCGTTTGAATTAGGTAAAAAGCCAACCCACCAAAGAAAGTCAGCATTTACAGGAAGAAGAGGCTTTGAATGTAAGAATCGACACATTGGAATCATTCATTTCTTAACTTTTTCATCAGATTCGGGCCCAATTTACAGGTAAGTTTTTAGTTAACTTCAGATTGTTTGCTTTATCAAACACATCACAGTATCAGCATTCAATTTGATACTAAATAGGTGGTTCAGATTCTGATAAAATCCATCAAGCTCAATTTTTTGGTCACCCAGGATATCAGAAAACAATTGCTATAGCCAGAAAGCAGTATTTTTGGTCGAGAATGAAAAGGACATCACTGAGTATATTTCTATGTGCATGAAATGTCAGCAGGTGAAGGTTGAACATCAACACCCAGCAGGTTTGTTACAACCATTGCCAATCCCAGAAGGTAAATGGGAAGTCATTTCCATGGATTTTATTACAGAGTTTCCAATGACTATGAGACAACATGATTCCATCATGGTTGTGGTGGACATGTTAACAAAGGAATCACATTTTATACCGGTAAAGTCTACGTATAAAGCTGATGCCATTGCAAAGATTTTCATGAAGGAAATTTTCAGATTGCATGGATTTCCTAAGGCAATAAAATCTGATAGGGATTCCAAGTTTACTTCAAAATTTTGGAAGGGTATTTGCAGATTTGGATACAAAGCTGAACTTTAGCACCACTAACCATCCTTAAACCGATGGACAAACATAGAGAGTAAATCAGGTGCTTGAAGACATGCTTTGCATGTATGTAATGGACAAACCATCCAAGTGGGAGTATTATTTACACTTGGTAGAGTTTGCATATAATAATGTACAACAAACATCATTGGGAATGAGTCCATATGAGGCTTTATATGGAAGAAGATGTAGTACACCACTGACTTGGGATAATCCTGTGAAGAGAATTGTGCTTGGTCCATAATTTCTTAAGAAAATGGAACAAGAGGTTACAAAGATCAGGAAGAACTTGAAAGCAGCCTGAGATAGACAAAAGAGCTATGCAGATAAGCATATAGTGCATAAGGAGTTCACTGTTGGGGATCATGTTTATCTTAGAGTGAGGCCAAGGAAGAGTTCCTTGAAGCATAGAAGTTGTGCCAAGCTATCACCTAGATATTGTGGGCCATTTGAGGTGCTTGAATGAATAGGGCCAGTTGCATATAGACTTGCATTTCCTGCTAGCACTAGGCAAAATGTTTTTTATGTCTCTTTGCTTAAGAAATATGTACATGATCCTAACCATGTGATTAATTGGGATGTGATCGAGGGGGGACCCAAGGGAGAGTTCCAAACCGAGCCATTGCACATCCTAGACAAGACGGTAACAGTGGTATGGAATCGAGCCGTTGGACTTGCAGGTAAAGGTGCAATGGAAGCATTATGGTCCTGATGAGGCTACATGGGAGCTGGAGGATGCCATGAGAGTCACACATCTGTTTTTGTTCAATTTTGAAGAGCACCAAGGACAGTGCTAATGTAAGGGGGAGGGGAATGTAATATCCTGATTTTGACTCTTGTTACATTAAATTGCACATGATGTAAATATCACTATTAAATCATGTTGAAGAGCACCCCTCCTCTCCATCCTCCACACCCCTCCCGCCTCTCTCCATCCTCCCCCACTCCCACCTGCTCCCTCCACGCGCACTCCTCCATCCGACACCCCTCTCCATATCCTCCATCCGGCATCATCCGCCGCTCACCATACCCCATCCATCACCCTCCACACCACTCTCCCTCTCGCTGCCTCCATCACCCTCCACGCCGCCTGCTCCACCCCCACCTCCGCTCCATCCTTCCCCAGCCATCGTCATTGCTCTCCTTCGGCTGCTCATCCACATTAAATTTCCCTTTTCAACTAAAATTTTTAATATTAATAATATTTATTAATATTAATATTATTATTTAATTTAAAAAAAACTACATTATAATAATAATTATTATTATAATTATAAAAAAAGAGAGAGAGAATCGTGGCAAGCTGGAATTGTACACTGAATAAAAATAAATCGATGTTTAGCATCGAGAAAATTCCGGCAATCACCAGATCAATGGACACTCGATTCGATCAAATCAATGAGAAAATTAACAAGAACCACTAGGAACTCCATGAAAAGATCAAACAAACCGCAGACAATTTGACATCAAAGTGGACACAATTTACGTCACGAATTGAGAATAGCTTTCTCACTCTATAGGAAGACCAAAAGAAAAATCAAGCAGTTTTAACCGCCATCTTGGACAGATTACAAATCTCGAATGACCTGCAACCAAACTCTCCTCGAACTCTGGAGCAGTCAGATCCTCTATTCAACATGTCATCCTCTAACGCATATACACAAGGACACCAAATACGGGTGAAAGTCGAGTTACCCAAATACGATGGGGACAAATGACAATGCATAGCATGGATTAACAAAGGTGAGGTATACCTAGACATCCACAACATCCATTACAACGACGAGAAAATTGAATACGCCTCCATGCATCTAGAAGGCAGTGCTTACAACCGGTACTTATGGTGGAAGAATACCGCAATAATATGTTCTTACAACTGAGTTAGCTTCAGGAACGACCTCATCAAAAGATTCCAAGGCGTTGAAGAAAAAGACTTCTTTGCCAAGATCACAAGGTTACAACAAAAAAATAGTGTCGATGAGTACACCTGTGACTGGGAAGCGCTGTCGACTCGAGTCCCAGAGTTAACTGATGATCAACGACTATGGACCTACATACACGGTCTAAAACAACACATCCGTGACGAACTAGAGTTACACAACATCTCTACCATGGAGGAAGCACGACGTAAAGCTAGGGATTATTGAAAGCAAATCCGTTCATACAATTGTCGACCAAGACGACCCCAAAAAGAACCCCCTCCAATCAGGATACACAGGAAATCCAAGGTATACACCGCCTCAACTTAGGGAAGGAACAAAGCCCAGTTTAGAGGCCTAGAGAATAAAATAAGGAAAATGTAAGTTCAGTTGGGACATATGGGATCCTAAGCACATATGCTTACATAAGAAATTATATACTTGTGAAGCAGAGCTAGAAGTCAATGAACCAATGGAGAACGATGCGAATAGCCAACAAAACTACCACTCAGGAATCGAGGATGACTCCCCACAAATCTCATTAGCCGCTATTACCAGAATTGCCCAACCGCAAACATTGAAGATTAAAGGACATAAAAAATAATAACGACACAGTCCTCATTGACTCTGGCAGCACCCATAACTTCATTAATGCCAACCTTGCTAAAGTATTTAACCTATTTATTCGTCCAATACCTAACATGAAGGTTATGGTAGCAGATGGCAAGAAGATTGACAATGTGGGGAAATGTCACAAGTAAATTACAAATGCAAGAATATAGCTTAGAGTCAGATTTCCTTGTGGTACCATTGGGAGGAATCGATGTAGTATTAGGAATACAATGGTTACAAACCTTGGGTACATACTCTGCAAATCACCAAGAACATTTTATTGAATTCCATGAGTTCGGGAAAACACACAAATTATATGGGTACCAACCACCTCCAACACAACTGGTTACATCACATCAGATGGAAAATCTACGTTGGAAAGATACACCAACGTACATACCTTAATGTCAAGAAATGGAGATTCTAACAAGTGAAGGAGATATGGACAAACAACCAGAGACACAAGAGCTAATTCGAAAACATCGCAAGGTGTTTCAAGAATTACCTATGGCACTCCCAACAACAGAAAAATTGAACCCATAATCGAAATAGAACGAAGCACAAAACCTGCCAATAACAACCCATATAGATATCCACATCAGAGACGTTGTGACAGTTCACGTAGTCGTTGTCGTCAAATAATCTTTGAGGATAAAGCTTCCTTAAGGGGAAGGCAATGTAACAAAAGCCAAATTTAATTATTAAGCTAGGTTAATTAATGTAAATAAACTAAGAGGTGACTTGAAAGTCACCTCTCTTCCCCATTCACGGTATAAATTATCGGGGCCCTATTATGTAATACATCTTCTACATTATATAAAATATACAATTCTACATTACGTTCTTCTTTGCAACTTCTTTCCTCTTTCAAAAGGCCATAAATGTTTTCTGAAATCGAATTTGCTCTCCCAGGGTTGATTTTCCCATCTACCATTTCATTTTTGGTTGCCAAAACGTTTTTCTTCATACCGAGCACTTGTGTGTTGTTGTTTTGTGAATCATTGTTTTGGTGTGAACTGTTAGGAGTGGAAGAGGCCCCGAATTGGCTTGATAAACCTAGTGAAGAGAGGAATCTCATAAAAATATCAAGAGGGGCTGGCTAATCTTCTATGCACACTTGAGAGAACACTGGAAGGGAAGCTATGGCCTGAGGGACTGTGTAGCAGTGAAGAGAATACTTCCTTGTGTTGGGTGTGTAGGTGTTGTAGAGGCCGAGCTATATAGATCTTGTAGAGGTGTCCATAGCTCTTTGGTTGAGCACACTAACTTAGCAATTCTTCATTTCCACTGCCTTAGCAGCCTTATAAACCCAACTTTATATTGGCTTGGTTGAACCTTGGTGTGTTTTTGGCTATGTGTGACGTTGTTGTTCTTATGGAAATCATGCCCAGCTCAGGGGTGGCAGTTGTGCTGAGAGATTGATGAGCACAATTGGCTAATGGTTGGGTGGAACGTTGCAATGACATAGCTAATTGCTCTGGGCATCTCATTTGCAAGATAAATGCTCTCTTGTATTTGTATGTTTAATCTCTGCAATGTAATTGTTTTAAAACTGATTATGAACATATTGAATGCTTGAATGAAATTTGCTTGTTGTATATTATTGCCTTATGCATCTGTATATGTTTTTACTTTCAATGCATTTTTTGTTTATGTTCACGGGGCTAGATGCCTGGTTATGATGGCAACTCCCGTGACAAGGGGATAATGTACACTTATAAGGAGAAAATGATGAGTAAGTAGTTTTCTAACTCATAAAAATTATGGATTGATAATTTAACTTCAATGTCCATTGAAACCAACTTTGATCCACTAATTAACAAAAATCCATATATTAAAAAGAAATTAAATAACAAACTCAAATTAAGAAAAGGTTAATATACACCTATAAAAACAAAATAGCATGTAAATACTTTAAAAAAAATAAAAATAAATTATTTAACTTCTCTTTATAACCATACTTAAAAATCAATTAAATCACACCTCAGAAAAATTAAATTAAAAATAAAATTTTAACGGTTCTACGTTGACTTCTCACTTTGAAGTATGCCATTTCACTTTACAATAAACCACTTTACCCCTCAATTTTTTAGGGTTGGTGTTATACGAAAACATAAAACAACTCACTCCCCCTTTCATTTATGACCAACGTTCACAATCGTTTCTAACCGACAACATTTAAATATAACAAAACCTTTATATATATCCGTTTGAATAAGAAAGTCGCATTTAGAGGAAGAAGAGGCTTTGAATGTAAGAATGGGCAAATTGGAATCCTTCATTTCTCAACTTTACCCTTTTATAAATATATCCGTTTGAATTAGATCAAATGCTAACCCACCAAAGAAAGTCGCATTTACAGGAAGAAGAGGCTTTGAATGTAAGAATCGGAAAATTGGAATCCTTCATTTCTTAACTTTTTCATCAGATTCGGGCCCAATTTACAGGTAAGTTTTTAGTTAACTTCAGAATTGTTTGCTTTATCAAACACATCACAGTATCAGCATTCAATTTGATACTTAAAATGGTGCAGTTTTAATGGTAAAATAAAGAATTTCAGCCACAAGATCGTCAAATCAGTTTTAGTTGTAAATGTCTTGCCATTAATTATAGTTTATATGTCAAAAGTTTACCATTGGTTGATAGCACGTTAGTAAATAACCTTAACTTCGGTGATGTTATCAGTTTTGTGATTCATAGGTTTCACAGCAATCAATTGTCGGTGTACTACTGGAAGCCTGGTGGTTGCTGTCAATGGAGGACATATATTTGGACGCATCCAAATCCACGGATAGCTCTGCTGGTCACGAGAGTACTGATTCCTATGCGTCGAACGTAAGAAGTTTGGAGTTTAATGATGTTTCAGCCTGTTTGGAAGAAAACGCTATATGTGATTCAGCCGGAAATTTTCAAACAGTTCAAACAATGCAATGCGATAAGCGCCTTTACAAAAAAGACATTGTCCAATGTAGAGAAACCAAAGGTTTAATTGGGATGGTCATGAAAGTGGCAGGTGGTTCAGATTCTAACAGCACCAGTAGTTACAGTGAAGATGAAGATGGTTCAGATTCTGACTGCACCACCAGTAGTTACGGTGAAAGTGAAGATGAAGATGAAAGTGTAAGTGAAGATGAAGATGAAGATAAAGATAAAGATGAGAAAGATAAAGAGAAAGAGAATGAGCATGGGGATGAGTTTATTCCAGACGATTCTGCACGGATTGTTTGGACAGATCATTCGGTGACTTCTGAGAAAATCAGGGACATTGAGGTGCTTGACAGGGTCTTCTCGCATGGTGATTTTGTTGCAACAGCTTCAGATCCATCAGGACAGATAGGCATAGTGGTTAAGGTGGATCTTACAGTAGATTTGTTGACTCCCACATCAGTTACTATAAAAAACGTTTCCAGTAGAAATCTTCATCGAATAAGGGCGTTTATGCGTGATGATTATGTAATTGATGGACCTTGGGTGGGAAGAGTCGATGGAGTGGTTGATAATCATGTTACAGATGGAGCAATTTTCCAAAATTCTCTTGTCATGCACAGATTTCCTTCTATTTTCTGTTGGGTAGAGGGCAACCTACCTCTGCTAGTTGGATTTCTCATGGCCCTCTGAGGCCCAGTGCTGCAACTTTAGCTTTGTCACTGCATCTTCATGGCCCATTCAGGCCCATGCTGCAACCTTTAGCTCTGATACCATACTGTAACGTCTTCGACCCTCTGACCGACGAAGAGGATGCTACTATCACAAAACATACGGGAAAATAGCCCCATGAACATGAACAAGCATATAGTGCTGAAATAAAAACTTAAAACATAAAAAATTCTAGGACACATAATCCTTCACATGCATAGCGGAAGCAAACATACATTCATTCAAGCATACCACATGTTCATCATATTCATTAATCAATAAATATAAATGCAAAGACAAAATAGTTAAGAATACTCATCTTAAAAAGGATTCGTCCCGCAACCAGCTACGTCGCTGCAACGTTCCACCCAACCATAGGCCAGCGTGCTCATCAATCTCTCAGCAACACTGCCACCCTCGAGCTGGGCATGATTCCTCAAGGAGTAAGGGTCAAAGCAGGCTTACACATAGCCAAGGTACACAAATCAGCCAAGCCCACACAATAGGGTTTATCAGGTCGTAAAGGAGTTAGGAAAGGCTAAATGCTAAGCTGGTGGCCTCAACGGAGAGCTAAGGATGCCTACACCAGAGCTAACCCTAACCTCTAAGACATCCACATACCCAGCACCAGGAATCAGTCCTTTCCTTGTTTCACAGTCCCTCGGGCCCTGACTTCCCTTTCCAATATTCTTCAAGGGTTGTGTGGAAGAAATCCAACGGTCTCACCCTGTCTAAGTGGCTCCAAACACCAGTTTCTCAAGCATACCCAGCCTCTAATCCTACTCTCAACAGTCCGAAGACCAACCACTACATACCCACAGTAAAACAACCAGTTCACAGTTCTGTGAAGAAGATGAAGACAACAAGGTGACAACCCCAAACGAAAAGGTGACACAGCTCAAGTCCACAAGACGACTTAGAGTTGTTCTTGGCCCTAGCATGGCCAAAACAACTCAACAGCAACCCAAAAAGGTACTTGCATACAAAGCAACTCGAAACCAGGGTAAATCAACAGCAGCCCCAATCTTATAAGGAAACAACGAAAATCTCACATAGTCCCAAACGAGAGAGAAGTCTGATTCTCAATACTGGACAGTGGAAGAACCTAAACACAGACCACAAGCAATAAAAGAAAACCACAGTCCACGATCAATGATGAAAGGTCAGGACGGACTACAGCAGGAAAGCAAGCAGGGGAAAAGTCTATCCTCAACATAAACAGGAGGGAGACATGGGAACCATGGAAAAACATCTCACAGTGACAACCACGGCAATCCTTCACAGTCCGAAAATGGTGGAGGCAAGAATCCAAGATTTCTATGTGAACAGGAGAAAGAACCGGTCCGCAATCTAGCAGTCCGTGAGGTATAGGAGAACGAAACCCTCAACAATGAATTGTAATCCATTTTAACTCCACCCTGCATGAGGAAAACGAACAGTCGGCGGTGGGGGGAGTGGACAGACGATCGGCCACCGCATCATGGAGAGAGAGCAGGCATGAGCGTAGTGGTTTCCTGCTAGCCCATAGCTGCCCCCACTAACAACAGAATAACTAAGGTGGTCGACACATGGCAAACTCCCAATGTCCCCCACGAGTTGGACAACCCCCCCTTAACCTTAGGAATCATGCCCTTTTCATTTAACGTTGCACCATCGTAGATGGCTGTAGGTTTATTTTAATTGATGTGCATATTTACACGATGCCAAAGCTATAATGTGTCGGATAGCACGATATACCATCGGCAACGATCCCTACTGCCTAACCATAGCACAACCGAATCGATGGTGGGATTTTTCCTTTAGCTCCACACCACAATTAATTACAATATATACATCATGTACCTTTTAATGTAACGGGGTCAAAACCGGGGCATTACACAATTGGAGGTGCGGGTGTCTGTATCTGGATTAGTGAACAACGCTACCTCTCTATCAAAATGGGTTGTCGATGGAGCACAAATACACAAGCTGAACTATTGGCTGTATGGGTATTATTGTACATTGCTAAAGATATTGGGCTGCCAAATTTACATATATTTGGATATTCCTTAGTGATTATAAATTGGGCAAAGGAAGTATCCACTCTCTCTATTGTGAGCTTAGAGGCTTCGTGTGACAACCTGACAACCTTATAAAGCTCATGACTTCTTTCTCATCTCTGGTTTTTAATCATGTCTACATAGAACATAATGAGAGGGCAGATCCATTATCTAAGGAAGGGCTCCAATTAGCTTCAGGCCACCTTACCTTCACTGAAATATGTGAAGGGGAAGTTTATGGGGAAGTAGCACTTCAGCTCTTTTGATGAGCTTGCTCTGTTTCTAAGGCCTACTATTGAGTATGGCATATGTTTCAGTGAGTTTCAATTAGATGTGAGGACATTGATTTTTACTATTATGAACTGCCCTGAGCTCTGACTTGGATAATGTCTCTGGGTTCTCTTTATGTTCACTTAGGGACATATTTGGTTGGTATGAACTAATTTGTCTTTGAGAGAGTATTTACATTTTGTAGAAGCTGCCTATGTATTGACAGTTGATAGAGAACATTTATATTTTGTATGAGCTGCAAATGTACTCTTAGATAGGTGTCAGAATCCACTACTTGGATAGGCTGCTATTCTGTAAGATGTAACTCGTTACCTTTGATTCAATGGAATATCAAGGAACATATTTTTTATTCTAGAAAAATCCTATTCATAAGCATTGAAAATTATCAAAATACATAAGTTTAAGAGACAAAAGACTCATGCCAGGTCAACTAAAACTACAAAATTTTAAAACATGTAAAAAGGAGGGCACTAGGTCCAGGATCTAACTAAACCGAGGTGTCATTTTCCATTTCCCACCTGCTCCAGGTTCCCTCTCCTATCTGGAGGCCCCTCTTTGACAACTGATTCGCATCACAGTTCCTCTCCTTGTATATATGTTCAAATTTGATTTCATGGAAAATAGCAACCATGCTACAAATTATCGTCATAACTTAATGCACATCAGATAGATATTCCTTAGACGTCTCTTTTTTTCGGTATACATTTTACTTCTCTCAATTCCCACCTCGATATTGTGAGTCTGATATCCGCATACATTCCTAGAAAATTAACAAAAGTTATTCGGGCCACCCCAAAAATACCCCTCCTCTAAAGGAGAAAACAATGACTTTAAAATGTCTATATGGCACTTTTGAAACATAAAACCACTTACAAAACTATGCATATCAACTATAGAAAAGGGAAAAACAACTATAATCGTTACTTGCATTTACGCTGAAGAAAAGACTCTTAATCAAAGAACACAACATTAGGCATAGAATTTGGTGACTTCCCAGAGCCCCAGCCTCGCCATTGTTTGTCGCAGATGCAAAAGAACCCTCGACAACATCACCTTGACGCAAGAATGGAATACCCAACTTGTTGGAAATCATGTCAATTTTTTTGTGCATTAGGCACACATCCACATGGTGTTCCTTCCAAAATTGAACCAGAACCTCATCACCTTTCTCCTTTTCTCTACACTCCAATAAGACCTGATCCAGATGCCCTTTCATCATCCAAAACATTGTAATTTCTCACTTGTGTAACATATGGTGATCTCTGGTTGTATCAGGGTCAAGGATCCACTCCTCAAGAGCCAATAATTCCTCCACAAGATTATCTTCCTCCAATTCATCTTAGACTTCCTTCTCTACCTTACCAATTTCCTCCTGAATCGACTACGGAATTGTTGCTTTGTACATGCACGCAGTCGGGGTTGCCCTTATTTGCTCCCTTTTAGCATGCTACTGGATAACAGGTTGTTTCCCCTTTTCCCCTTCATTTTCATCCATCACCTTAGCTTCAATGCTCCACCAAGGTTGCCTCCATAATCATTGAATAAATGTCGAGTATTGCTCTGCTATGGTGCCATGCTTCAAATCTCTTACTTGTACTCATGTCCCATTCCTCAATTATTTATGGAGACATTCCCCATGAACTACAATTATTTTCTACCCAATGCCTGTCCATCCCACAACTCCACTTTATTGCCTTTGTACTCTCCTTCTAGTCTCCCCTCAATCTCACAATTTTTCCTCAAAGCGGCATACCGGCACCACCTGGCATGGCCTATCTCGTCCTGACTGTCACGTGTCGACGAACGTTGCCACAAATTCTCCCCATGTGCGATGAACACCCACATCTTGGTCCTTGGTGGTCTCTTTTGACTCATCCAATCTATATCAATCCTTAAATCCTCGAAGACTTGAAGCTTTCAAACATTCCTCATCACTGCCAAATTCAGAGATAACTTAACAACCGTAAACTCAACTCTATTATTTGTATTGTTCTACAAGGTAGCTACAGACTTGATCCACTAAGAATCACTGAGAGATAAAATTCCACCAGCCCCACCCTGGGTTGGATTACCTTGAAAATCCCCATCAAAATAACACCAGCATCCAAACTTATTAACATCCTCTTGTCCTTTTTCTTATTTGCCTCTTGAGGAAAATGATTGATAATGGAAAGACCTTTTGTGGTTGTGATAACTAGAGGGATAAAACAGTGTTGAAAAATAACTTTATTCTTGGAGGTCCAAGTCCCACAAAGGAAAATAAGTTGTAAAGATTTATAAGCTTTAAAATTTAGATTAATTGACCAAGCCTTTAGTGCACTTTCAGGACCATAACCCTCCCAAACAAAATGAATCATGTGGAGATGAGAGGGAAAGTTCCACATCATCTTTACATATTCACAAGAAATTAAAAGATGTTATAAGTTCTCACTCAAATATTTGTAGAGTGGGGATTTTCCAGGTCCAATCTAGAGGTTTGAGAGCGCATAGTCCCACACTAGTACCTTGTTGGATCAGGCCAACCAAGTAAAAATCTGTGTCTGTAAAGGGTACTTATGCTTCCAAATGGCGATGAACCGCCATTTGTTCATAGGATGGTCTTCTTCTTCTCTAATAACATGGTAGGCAATACTGGGGGTATAAAAGCCTCTTGTAGCATTCCTAGACCAAATCAAAGCATCTTCACTATCTACCAGACTGATGTGGCCTTTTTAGAGGTCCTTTATATACATGTTACATAATTCACATTCCTCCTCATTTTGAAACCCTAGGCCTTTTGTTTCTTTTCGCTCTTGTTTAAAGACTATGGAGGAAGGAGGATCACCAATATGTTTAAGGTAAAAGATACCCTGATCCCTTAGTACTTCAACCATAGGAAGGTGTAGTATGTGGTCCCCCTCACAACCAAACCAAGGGTCCTAGCCAAGTCTCAATCTTTTTCCATTTCCTACTTTCCATTGTAACCGGTCCCATTAAATTCGAAGGCCAGGATCATCGCTTTCCAAGAGTTGGAGACATTCCTAGTATATTTATCTTTGGATCTAAACCATTCTTCAATAGACAACAAAGAGATGAATTTTTGGTAGACAACTAGAACCTAGAAGCCTTCACCCCTCAAGATTCTCCAGACACCTTTAGTTGCTAAGGTTATTGAAAAAATTGGGAGATGCTTTAAACCCCACCCTTCCAGATCCTTCGGCTTTGTTACTTTTGCCAGGAAATCCAATGAAGATAATTTCCCTCATGAGTATTCTTCCATAAGAAATTATAACCGAGTTTCATGGTTTGATGCAGAATATTTGCAGGAACTTATGCTAAAGACATAAGTAAAGCTTCCAATCGACTTCAACAGATTTAACTTTCCACCTCTAGATAACCACTTGTTGCACCATCTTATAAGTAAAATGAAAGAGCCTCATTATTTTCGCACCTCTTCATTTCTTATAAGTAAAACAATAGAGCCTCATTATTTTCTCACCTCTTCATTTCGTATAAGTAAAAGTATTTTTGAAGCAGTTTTCAGAGGAGATTTGTTTTGCCAAAGGCTTTTTAGAAGGTATTTTCCCTCTTATTTATTTTCAAGGGTACATTCAAAGAGGTTTTTCCCAAGGCATTTTTGCCAAAGATTTTGTGTTCTAAAGTCATTTTGAAAAGGAGTTATTTCTTTGCAAGAAGTTTTTTCATCGAGTATTTTTCCAACATATTTTTCCAAAGTAGGTTATTTGTTTGCAATGGGTTTTTTTCCAAAGAGTTTTTTTTTTGTCAATTTTTTTTTCCAAGGTATTTTTGCAAATTAGGTTCTTTGGAATGGGTCTTTTCCAAAGAGTTTTTTTGCAAAGTATTTTTGCAAATGAGTTTTTTTTTTCCAAAATATTTATATAAGTTGTTTTGTCAAATAAGGTTTTTTTTTTCAAAGAGTTTTTTTTTTCCAATTGTTTTAAAAAGAAGATTTATTTACAAGGTGTTCTTATTTTTTTCCAAGGGTTTTTCAAAATGAGATTAAGCAATAATGGGCAATAAAAGAAACCGTAAAAAAAAAGTGATCGTAAACGTGATGATGATGCTAATATGGAAAAACAAAAAATCAGAAATACAGCCAAAAGAGCAAGGGTTGCAGAAAAAGAAGAAATAATTGAAGATATAAGAACATATTTACATGACACTATTGATGAAATGGAAATTGAAAATAGGGTACTGAGAAGAACAAATATAAAGTTGAAGAGACCATTGTTGAAGATGTAAATAGTGATTTACATGTTAATTTTGATGAAGCCAATATTGAAGATCAAAACCAAGATCCAAAAATTGGACCTGGTATGTATATATCATGTATTTTTGAAATTCATTTTTTATAATGAATTGTATTTTTGGACATATGTTAAATTTAATTTAATTTGATGTATAGGTACTTTCACCATTGATGATGAAATGTTAGAAGACATTGATTGCGACAAATATGGAGAAAAATTACCCATACATGTTGCACGATATTGTGCTACAAAAATTTATGATGATATTCTCAAGGATTGTTCAATAGTAGGACAAGCGCAAATTTTGAGATGTTTATTGGTGTCCAAGAAGTTAGAAGGTGCTACGTCATTATTGGGTATTCACAAGGTGGCAAAAGAGTCGAAACTGAAACATAATGTGATAGAAAATATAGGTGATGCAATAAAAAAATTTGAAAAATCCAGAAAGAAAGATACCAGTGCTGCACGTAGAGCAATTCAGACAGCAATTGTTTCAGCTAGTACTAGACAAAAATGTTTGACAACACAACTAGCACAAGTAATTGGAACCTCAAGAAAGAAATTATACAAACATAGCAAATTCAAAATTCAAATAGATGAAAATGATGAACTTGCTTGCTGGGCAATTATTTGTAGACAACCTTACAAAGATAGAATGGGAGAAGGTGTTAAAGATATTGTACAGAAATATTAGTTGGAACATGCTCGAGTTTCACCAAATTCAAGGGATGTGATACGACAAAGAGTATCACGAAATGCATATGAAAGTCGTCCAAAACATATAATGGAAATGACACAAGTACAATTGTTCAATAAATTCAAGGAAGATCATTGTGGAATTAATATGTCGATCACTACATTTGTGCAACAAAAACCATGGTATGTTAGACCTATTACTATACGTGACACATGTTGTTGTCGTTATCATGTGCAATTTCAATTATATTAGGACATGTTTCTTGAATTTGGTAAAATGTTTTGGACAAATTCACCACCTGTGTCCACAGTACGTGAATTGATATCTCAAACCCTATGTGAGAGAAATCACGATGAAGTATTTTATAATAAGAAATGTGTCAATGGAAAACATTGTCATGGTTGTGGAAATCTTGTTTTATTCCACAATAAATACCCTATCGATAATGATCAGTTGCTTTCAAATGTAACCGTTGATTGGAGAAGATATGAATACAACATTTATTCTACAAGTTCTAGTGATGCACATTCCAAAAGAATTGAATTGCGAGAAGATAAAATATGTATGACATATTTTCTCAAGAAATTTGAAACATTCCCGTGAAATTTTTCCAGCTGGAACAATTTTGTCTGTAGTTGATTTTGCAGAAAACTACACATTTGCTGCACAGAAAGAGATTCAAAGTGAATACTATCATTCTGACCAAGTTTCGATATTTGTCCATGTTCTATATAGACATTCTCAACAAGATGTTGATGGCATTGAAAGCACGTGCGACAATCGAGATGTGATTAAAGAATATCACTTTTATATCAATGATGATCGTACACATGATACACATTTTGTTCAACATTGTATTGAAATTTTTTCTATGATTCACGAAAAAGTTGTAAAGTTAAATTCAATGAACATTGGATATGGTCGGATGGATGTGCGGGACAATTTAAATCTTCACGATCATTTTTTTGGTTATGTCGACTTCATAAAGCAATGAACATTAAACATTGCTGGAATTTCTTTTAAATTGGACATGGAAAATGTGAACATGATGGTGCAAGAGCATGCGTAAAAAGAGCACTTCGAAGATGGCAAATGAACCATTCTTCTAGACGATTCCATTCAGCTGTAGAGGTTGTCCAATGGTGTAAATCAAATCTAAGCAATGATTGTAGTCAACAATCAAAAGATGTGTGCAGGTATGTACATTATTTTTTAAATTTATATTAATTATCAATTTTAAAGAATGTATGTGCTAACATTGAAGTATTTGTACACTAACATTAAAAGTTGTCGTTTGTGATTTATCATTTATTGTGTAGGTTTTTTTGGCTTGTTGGGGTCCAAGATATAGATAGATCAATACCATACGAGGCTAGCACCATACATGGGATTAGAGAACTTCACTCTATTACAACAAAATCCTTCCAAAACGTGTTTGCAATTGACAGTAGAAAGCAAACATGTTTTTGTCATATTTGCACTGAAAATGTTGAATCTACAGAAGTTTGAGAAAACATAACGAACAACTACGTAAAACATTGGAAACACATAGAGATTAATCCAAGCGCTATACTTGGATCTATACCTAGCACTATGTTGGATGTTTCCTAGTAGGAATTCCTGGCTCTATACATGGTACTATGTTCAATGTTTTTCTTGCCGAAATTCTTGACAAGAACTATGCTACTCATGATTTAGAACTTGCACCCATAGTACATGCTCTAAAGATGTGGAGACATTATTTAATGGGAAGGGAATTTGAGCTAAGGACAGGCCATTGTGGTTTGAAATACTTGTTTGATCAACCCACTTTAAATGCTAGGCAAGCTACATGGTTGGAATTTTTGTTTGAATTTTATTTTCAAATCAAACACATAAAAGGAAAAGAAAACAAGGTGGATGATGCAATCAATAGCAAGGTACATGAAATGCATGTGGCATATCTTAGTACTTGCCAACCAAATTTGAGGCAGCAGATTATTAACCATATTGTCAAGGATGAAGTGTACGTGCAGATAAAGGACAAGTTGCAGCAGCAAAACCTTGAAAGGAAGTACAAAGGATATCAATTGGAAGGAGACGAAATCCTTACTTATAAGAATAGAATTTCTATTCCTAATGTGGCAGACTTGAGGAGGATTATTATAGATAAAATCCATCAAGCTCAATATTCTGATCACCCAGGATATCAGAAAACAATTGCTACAACCAGAAAGCAGTAGTTTTGGTCGAGAATGAAAAGGACATTGCTGAGTATATTTCTATGTGCATGAAATGTCAGCAAGTGAAGGTTGAACATCAACACCCACCAGGTTTGTTACAACCATTTCCAATCCCGGAATGTAAATGGGAAGTCATTTCCATGGATTTTATTACAGAGTTTCCAATGACTATGAGACAACATTATTCCATCATGGTTGTGGTGGACAAGTTAACAAAGGCATCACATTTTATACTGGTAAAGTCCATGTATAAAGCCGATGCCATTGCAAAGATTTTCATGAAGGAAATTTTCAGATTGCATGGATTGCCTAAGGCAATAATTTTTTATAGGGATACCAAGTTTACTTCAAATTTTTGGAAGAGTCTTTGCAAATTTGGATACAAAGCCGAACTTTAGCACCGCCAACCATCCTTAAACCAATGGATAAACATAGAGAGTAAATCAGGTGCTTGAAGACATGCTTTGCATGTATGTAATGGACAAACCATCAAAGTGGGAGTATTATTTACACTTGGTAGAGTTTGCATATAATAACGTACAACAAACATCATTGGGAATGAGTCCATATGAGGCTTTATATGGAAGAAGATGTAGTACAACAATGACTTGGGATAATCCAGTGAAGAGAATTGTGCTTGGTCCATAATTGCTTAAGAAAATGGAACAAGAGGTTACAAAGTTCAGGAAGAACTTGAAAGCAGCCTGAGATAGACAGAAGAGCTATGCAGATAAGCATATAGTGCAGAAGGAGTTCACTGTTGGGGATCATGTTTATCTTAGAGTGAGGCCAAGGAAGAGTTCCTTGAATCTTAGAAGTTGTGCCAAGCTATCACCTAGATATTGTGGGCCATTTGAGGTGCTTGAACGAATAGGGCCAGTTGCATATAGACTTGCATTTCGTGCTAGCACTAGGTATAATGTTTTTTATGTCTCTTTGCTTAATAAATATGTACATGATCCTAACCATGTGATTAATTGGGATGTGATCCAGGGGGGACCCAAGGGAGAGTTCCAAATCGAGCCATTGCACATCCTAGACAAGACGGTAACAGTGGTTTGGAATCGAGCCGTTGGACCTGTAGGTAAAGGTGCAATGGAAGCACTATGGTCCTAATGAGGCTAATGGGAGTCGGAGGATGCCATGAGAGTCACACATCTGTTTTTGTTCAATTTTGAAGAGCACCAAGGACAGTGCTAATGTAAGGGGGAGGGGAATGTAATATCCCGATTTTTACTCCTATTACATTAAATTGCACATGATGTAAATATCGCTACTAAATCATGTTGACGAGCACCCCTCCTCTCCATCCTCCGCACCCCTCCCGCCTCTCTTCGTCCTCCCCCACTCCCACCTGCTCCCTCCACGCGCACTCCTCCATCCGGCACCCCTCTCCATATCCTCCATCTGGCATCATCCGCCGCTCACCATACCCTCTCCACTCCATCACCCTCCACGCTGCCCCCATCACCCTCCACGCTGCCTCCATCA
This sequence comes from Pseudotsuga menziesii, assembly GCA_001517045.1. NCBI lineage: Eukaryota > Viridiplantae > Streptophyta > Pinopsida > Pinales > Pinaceae > Pseudotsuga > Pseudotsuga menziesii. The sequence continues at coordinate 136,729 of LPNX010995703.1, read as the reverse complement.
CCCTCCACGTTGCCTGCTCCACCCCCACCTCCGCTCCATCCTTCCTTTGCCATCGTCGTTCCTCTCCTTCGGCCATTCATCCACGTTAAATTTTTTTAAAATAAAATTTTTAATATTAATATTATTATTCATATTAATATTATTATTTACATTAAAAAAACTATGTTATAATAATAATTATTATTATAATTATAAAAAAAAAAAGGAGAATCGTGGCGAGCTGGCATCCTACACTTAATAAAAATAAATCAATGTTTAGCACCGAGAAAATTCCAGCAATCACCAGATCAATGGACACTCAGTTCAATTAAATCAATGAGAAAATTAACAAGAACCACTAAGAACTCCTTGAAAAGATCAAACAAACCACTGACAATTTGACATCAAAGTGGACACAATTTATGTCACAAATTGAGAATAGCTTTCTCACCCTACAGGAAGACCAAAAGAAAAATCAAGCAGTTTTAACCTCCATCTTGGATAGATTACAAATCTTGAATGACCTGCAACCAAACTCTCCTAGAACTCTAGAGCAATCAAATCCTCTATTCAACATGTCATCCTCTAACGCATATACACAAGGACGCCAAATACGGGTGAAAGTCGAGTTACCCAAATACGATGGGGACGAACGACAATGCATAGCGTGGATTAACAAAGCCGAGGTATACCTAGACATCCACAACATCCATTACGATGACGAGAAAATTAAATATGCCTCCATGCATCTAGAAGGCAGTGCTTACAACTGGTACTTATGGTGGAAGAATACTGCAAGAATATGTTCTTACAACTGGGTTAGCTTCAGGAACGACCCCATCAAAAGATTCCAAGGCGTTGAAGAAAAAGATTTCTTTGCCAAGATCACAAGGTTACAACAAAAAAACAGTGTCGATGAGTACACCTGTGACTGGGAAGAGCTGTCAACTTGAGTCCCAGAGTTAACCGATGATCAACGACTATAAACCTACATACACGGTCTAAAACAACACATCCATGACGAACTAGAGTTACACAACATCTCTACCATGGAGGAAGCACAACATGAAGCCAGAGATTATTGAAAGCAAATCTGTTCATACAATTGTCGACCAAGAAGACCCCAAAAAGAACCCCCTCCAATCAGGATACACAGGAAATCCAAGGTATACACCGCCTCAACTTAGGGAAGGAACAAAGCCTAGTTTAGAGGCCCAGAGAATAAAAGAAGGAAAATGTAAGTTCTGTTGGGACAAATGGGATCCTAAGCACAGATGCTCACATAAGAAATTATATGCTTGTGAAGCAGAGCTAGAAGTCAATGAACCAATGGAGAATGATGCGAATAGCCAACAAAACTACCACTCAGGAATCAAGGATGACTCCCCACAAATCTCATTAGTCGCTATTACCGGAATTGCCCAACCGCAAACATTGAATATTAAAGGACATATAAAAAATAATAATGTCACAGTCCTCATCAACTCTGGCAGCACCCATAACTTCGTTAATGCCAACCTTGCTAAATTATTTAACCTATTTATTCGTCCAATACCTAACATGAAGGTTATGGTAGCAGATGGCAAGAAGATTGACAATGTGGGGAGATGTCACAAGTAAGTTACAAATGCAAGAATATAGCTTAGAGTCAGATTTCCTTGCGGTACCACTCGGAGGAATTGATGTAGTATTAGGAATACAATGGTTACAAACCTTCGGTACATACTCTGCAAATCACCACGAACATTTTATTGAATTCCATGAGTTCGGGAAAACACACAAATTATATGGGTACCAACCACCGCCAACACAACTGGTTACATCACATCATATGGAAAAGCTATGTTGGAAAGATACGTCAATGTACATACCTCAATGTCAAGAAATGGAGATTCTAACAAGTGAAGGAGATATGGACAAACAACCAGGGACACAAGAGCTAATTCGAAAACATCACAAGGTGTTTCAAGAATTACCTATGGCACTCCCAACAACAGAAAAATTGAACCCATAATCAAAATAGAACGAAGGACAAAACCTGTCAATAACAACCCATACAAATACCCACATCAGAGACGTTGTGACAGTTCACGTAGTCATTGCCGTCAAATAATCTTTGAGGATAAAGCTTCCTTAAGGGGAAGGCAATGTAACAAAAGCCAAATTTAATTATTAAGCTAGGTTAATTAATGTAAATAAACTAAGAGGTGACTTGAAAGTCACCTCTCTTCCCCATTCACGGTATAAATTATCGGGGCCCTATTATGTAATACATCTTCTACATTATATAAAATATACAATTCTACATTATGTTCTTCTTTGCAACTTCTTTCCTCTTTCAAAAGGCCATAAACGTTTTCTGAAATCGAATTTGCTCTCCCAGGGTTGATTTTCCCATCTACCATTTCATTTTTTGTTGCCAAAACGTTTTTCTTCATACCGAGCACTTGTGTGTTGTTGTTTTGTGAATCATTGTTTTGGTGTGAACTGTTAGGAGTGGAACAGGCCCCGAATTGACTTGATAAACCTAGTGAAGAGAGGAATCTCATAAAAATATCAAGAGGGGCTAGCTAATCTTCTATGCACACTTGAGAGAACACTGGAAGGGAAGCTATGGCCTGAGGACCGTGTAGCAATGAAGAGAATACTTCCTTGTGTTGGGTGTGTAGGTATCGTGGAGGCCAAGCTATATAGATCTTGTAGAGGTGTCCATAGCTCTTTGGTTGAGCACACTAACTTAGCAATTCTTCATTTCCACTTCCTTAGTAGCCTCATAAACCCAACTATATATTGGCTTGGCTGAACCTTGGTGTGTTTTTGGCTATGTGTGATGTTGTTGTTCTTACAGAAATCATGCCCAGCTCAGGGGTGGCAGTTGTGCTGAGAGATTGATGAGCACAACTGTCCTATGGTTGGGTGGAACGTTGCAATGACATAGCTAATTGCTCTGGGCATCTCATTTGCAAGATAAATGCTCTCTTGTATTTGTATGTTTAATCTCTGCAATGTAATTGTTTTAAAACTTATTATGAACATATTGAATGCTTGAATGAGATTTGCTTGTTGTATATTATTGCATTATGCATCTGCATATGTTTTTACTTTCAATGCATTTTCTGTTTATGTTCACAGGGCTAGATACCTGGTTATGATGGCAGCTCCCGTGACAAGGAGATAATGTACACTTATAAGGAGAAAATGACGAGTAAGTAGTTTTCTAACTCATAAAAATTATGGATTGATAATTTAACTTCAATGTCCATTGAAACCAACTTTGATCCACTAATTAACAAAAATCCATAAATTAAAAAGAAATTAAATAACAAACTCAAATTAAGAAAAGGTTAATATACACCTATAAAAACAAAATAGCATGTAAATACTTTAAAAAAATATAAATAAATTATTTAACTTCTCTTCATAACCATACTTAAAAATCAATTAAATCACACTTCAAAATAAATTAAATTAAAAATAAAATTTTAATAGTGGTTCTGCGTTGACTTCTCACTTTGAAGTATGCCATTTCACTTTACAATAAACCACTTTACCCCTCAATTTTTGGGGTTGGTGTTATACGAAAACATAAAACAAGTCACTCCCCCTTTAATTTATTGGAGTGAGGATTTGAAATGTAGTGAAATAATCAAAATGCTCTTGTACTCATAATTGGATTGGGGATTTAAGATAGTGAAACAAGAGTCACCACGTGACAATGTAATGTTCTCACATTTTCACTTGCAATGGTTTTTTAAAAGTAATTAAACAGGATTTAGGTCTTTGGGCTTGATGTCGTGTAGAAATTTGGTTCAATGTAATTTTTAAAGAACATTATTGATAAAGCACATTTTCATAATTGTTATGTTTGTATAGGTATAAGATTTTCTATGAGGCAATGTGAGATGTAATCAATCAACATTTAGACAAGCCATGTTGCATTGCAATGCTACTTTGCTTTTGCATTGCAAGCATGTGGAAAGTGCCTTGTAATTGCAAATGCATAATGCAAAGATGAGATTGTAAGAAGTTGTTGATTTTGCTAGAGTATATAGAAGATAATGTTATGTCTTTGTCACACTATTCCAACCTCAACTAAGCAATTGCTAGATCTAGATTCCTTTACTCCAACCAACACCCTTTCCTCCTTTTATCTCAGAAAAACTTAACAGAGGGAGTAATAGGTTATCATGTTGGTAAGACATGTGGTCATGAGTCTTCTAGTACCATCCTCAAGTTCTGAAACACAAGACATTGCAACCAAAATCAATTGTGCTGGCAAGATTTTGTATTATTTACATTCTATGGGATTATGTATTATTTACATTATGGTAATTGGGACGCTAATTGGGAAGTTAATTGGGATGCTAATTAGCATCCAAAATAGCGCCAACTTTTAAAAAGGGACACTAAGTGGGATGCTAATTGGGATGCTAATTGGAACTCTAATTGGGGTTCTAATAGGGATGCTAATTAGCATCCAAAATAGTGCCAACTTTTAAAAATGGGCGTTAATTGGGATGCTGATTGGGATGCTAATTGGGATGTTGATTGGGACACTAATTGGGATGTTGATCGAGACGTTAATTAGCGTCCAAAATAGTGCCACGTTTTAAAAAAGAGACGCAAATAACACCATTTAAAGTGCCATCCCTTGGAAAAGCGTCCACTTTGTCCAAAAAATGATGAAAAATACACTAAAAGTGACAGTGGAAGCTAAAAAGGAAGCTAAAAGAGACGCTAATCATAGGGTTTTCTTGTAGTGAATCAATCAAAGTAATGTACTCATGAATTGGCGTATGCATGGCCGGTGCACACATCTTAAATGTGGGTACTAATAATCACTTTTAATTTCTTAATGCATCATTATTATATGCTTGCAAACAACATACAAAATCCCAACATAATCAATGCATCATTTCTCATTTATAATCATTCATACAAAAGTATTAAATTCGAATTACATACACATAAAGAAGCATCAAGCATATAATCATAATGACTTTTTTATCAATGAAAAACACCATCCAATCCATCATCGGTTGCATCAATATCGATTGGTTGTTTATATAGGCTATACCGATCTTAACTCTCATCCTTATTCCCTGTCTTTCCTTTCCTATTTAACTTATTCAACCTTTCCTTCTTTACGAGGGTATAACTTTGATCTTTATGACCCTCTTCTTCTTATTTATATGATGGGCGAATAGATGACCAACATAGTTCCAAGATGATTGACCCTATAATTCTTGACCCAGAAGATGTGTTTTCTCTCTCTCTCTATTGCGTTTCCTTGGTTGCCAAGGGTCATTTTCTTAATCTTGATTAAATCCACAACCAACACTAAACTCTATGTACAGTCATGAAAGAACCACCAGATCTCAAGGTATAAACCCATACGAATCCCATGCATAAATCTGAGCAAATACATTATGGCATAAATCGAGCATACCTCGTTATTGCTCGTTATCGAAAATAGGTAGTTTTATTATAATAGAATGAGTAGGTTTATTTATTATAAGTTTTGAGCCTCCATGGGCTTGCTTTGAGCCTATACATTTTTCACCTTAGTTCAACCATCACCTCCCTACTTATATAATCACCATGTTTCCACCAATTGTAAGCTTGTATGTATTCCTGATGTATCCATACATCATGTGAGATGTTAGGTAAGTAAGTATCCCCGTGCCAGTAGTCATTCAACCTGTGATAAAGAAGACGACTGACCTAATAACAACTAGCTGGAAGGAGTTAATATGCCTTATAGGTGCAATGTAAAGGTTGGTCGAGTTTGCCGATAGAAGGTCGAGTGTAAGGAAGCCAAGGGATCTAAGGTCGAAGGTGGATAGAGACAGGGATAAAGATCAAAGATTTGAAGAGGTAGAGATAGAAAGAGAAGGGAGAAAAGATAGATCGTGATGTGTGATAAATCGAGCAGAGATTAGAGCAGTGAGATCGTTTGTTCTTTTGGAAAAATAAAAATAAAAAACGAGAATTGTTCCACATCAATTCGTGCAGACTTATGCATGTATATGTTTTCCATGTTAATGAGATGTTTTGTTGGCAACAACAATTATGAACAACTTGCACAATTAAACTCTCAAATTGAAACTAAACATGCAACAATTCAAGGGAAAAACCTTCTCATTGAATGGACCTTCTCCATAATGAACAAAGAATAATCAACCTATATTCCATATCCAATATGTTCTCAATAAAAACTGAGGGAAAATATTCAATCTTAGTTTATATGTGTGCATCCAGCCCGATAAGGTTTGCCGAAATCATATGTAGCAGGTGGAAAACTATCAAGTGACAATGGTGCACAAGTAAACATTAAATGAAACCTACCTACTTCTTGATGACCATACCAAACATAATAACTAAAACTAATCACCACCACGCAATTTCATCCTCAACTATCAACATAGAATATAATCCAAATGGTGCACAAGTAAACCTTAAATAAAACCTACCTACTTCTTGATGGCCCTGCCAAACATAATAACTAAAACTAATCACCACCATGCAATTTCATCCTTAACTATCAACCTAGAATATAATCCAAATCTCAGTGATCAAACCTACAAGATATTGATGGTCTATTCATTTATGGATGTCTTATAAAAATAATAAAACAATCTTCGACACACAAGATTTTGTTTAATATTGCTTCAAATCACAATCAACACGATAAGTTGAGCGACCATCTTGTCCTTCTTTCTGGTCATTAATTTGAGTAATTGATTGAGTAAAGAAAAGGCCCGTCAAACCTGTCATGTATTCATGGTGAACAATATTCAACATGCAAACTTTTAAACAAGAACTCAAAGACGCTAATTGTATAAGCAAAAAATTATTAGCGCTTTGTGTGATTAAACATAAAAATTCTAAACAAGAACTCAAAGACCGGAAAAAATGGTTTCCAATAACTCTTAGAAACCATTTTTAACCTCTATAATGGAAACTTAAAACAAAAACGAAACGTTCTCATGCTCTAGCACATAAGTTCATTGTTCAGATTGAAAGCAACATAGACATCAAAGCAAGACACCTTTAGGATTAATCACAAAATGTATGCTTATTTCATAGAAAATTGACTTGTAATAAACACCAGACCCCAATAGCATTTATGTATCCTCATTCATCATAAAAAAACATAGCATACATTTGAAGTAATGCTCTCTACTGTTGCATCATACCACTCTCCATCGACACTCCAAAAGGATTGAATTTTGGCACCAATTGTAAATCCATCAAAGGTGGGCTCATATGGAAGCTGTTTCTTTGAGCTTACCCTCATCCAGGACTCTTGTTTAGGGGTTGAATGGGAATCTACTCCGAAAAAATAAAATATATGTGCTTGCCATATTTTTGTACTCCAAATCACCAATGACGCACCATTATTCATGTGAAAGGCCTTTCTATACTCACATATATATTAAATTGTGCACATAGATCCATGGACAAACACACAACTCACAAGATAGATCACATAATTTACTCAGTTATTGAAGAATGAAACAGTGCAAAAATGACTTGCAGCTGTGAATGCTTTTCATTAATCAAAGAGTAATTAGATAATAATTACAATGAAGTACAATGGCTTAAATAGCCACATGCAATTCGAATCCACATGAGGAATTTCGAATTGATTAGACTCTACTTGATTGTAGGTAACTAAGACCTTGTCTAAATCACTATCGGAGGACTCAATAGTTAACTGACCTTGTCTACACCGTTACTGGAGTTCAACGTAGTTCTAAAACACAACTCAAGTGTTTACTTCAGTGTTGACTGAGGCTAATGGACTATGGTAGGTGAGAAATGTGCCTCTCCTTCATGCATCCATGCAAACTGCTAACTGAATGTAACTGAATCCTAACTCAGCTTGACTAGTCACTAACTAAAATCAACTAATGAAGGTGGGTATCGACACTCCCAGTGGATCCTAAATTGTAGAAATTGATCTAGGAGGCTCCTAAACTGATGCATCCAAATGCAATCAGTGGCAGTAGGCCTCAATTAGTGTTCCCCACACTTTAGTAACTAGAACATGTGCCCCAATTAGTCCAAGTGGACCCAATGATGCTAGTGACTGAAAATAGACTGGATGGACTCCCAATTTAGACATGACTCTTGATTTAGACATATGACCAAATTGGACAAGGGACGATTAATAATCCTAACACCCCCCCTAAATGCTAACTTGGAAAATCTGTGGGTCCTGGTAACTAATCCCATAGGTCACCCATTACGTTAAGTAAAGTAAAGTAACTGCTCAATAGAAGGAGCCGAGGAAAAAACCACATGGGAAAAAATCCCCCCTTTAATTAAGCAGGTAGAATCGGGATCAATCTGGTTCTTCTGTGCATAGGTATCTTGGGCCCTGGCATGTGAACCTCTCCATCATTATGTATGGAGGAATATTCCTCTTTGGAAGAAGAATTATATGCTCAACTAAATCAGAAATATAGATAGGTGCCAGATGAAGACTGCACCCATGTAGAGCAACTGAAATCAACTGATAAGTGAGAAAATGTTCTTGAGGATTCAAAACATGTGAGGAACACTCAAAAAACTGATATGTTGCAGCCATGAACAACAAACCATGAGTGGTAAAATCAACCCCAAGTGTTAGGAGCAAGTGTTCAGGTGGATGCAGAATGTCTTCCTCTTTACTAGTTCTGCGAGGAGATGAGCATGTGATCAATGGTAGAGAAGCACTGGGACTGTGGAAAGCGAATGATTGAGCTCAATAGTCTGATATAGCTTCAAAAATATATAATGGTTCACAAAATAAAATATCGGCAACCTCATAAGAGGAAACTAACACCAAATCCCCAGCAACAGTTTTGAAGAGAAATTGCGGTACTTAATTTTTCACACCGAAATTGGTGAGAGCAGCTACAAGCATGAGTGAAAGCTCTTGGATTTTAAAATATGAACCAAATAATATCATATCAGAAATTAAATCATATCTAAATAGGCTCACAACGGATCCAAAAATGTGAAATGAAATCAAATCCCTAGCAACAATTTTGTAGGAGACTTGCGGTACTTGTTTCTTCACACCGTTGATGAGAACAGCTACAAGTAGTACTGAAAGATTATGAAATTGAAATATTGAAACAAGAAATATCAGATCAGATCCAAATAATATCATATAATATCCAATAAGGTTCATATCAGATCCAAAGAAATGGTCAACCGAGACGGTGGATGCACAACTTTCTTCTTCTTCAAAATTCAAAATTTTGGTGCATGCAATCCTGCAGGAATTTGCTAGAAGATCTAGATAAAGGGGATTGAATGGATCACTCTGGTAATCTGATATTTCTTCCAAAATATCCCGTGGTATTACATATTTGCACACTAGCATCAACATTAGAGAGAGAAAAATGAAATTCCTCTTCACTTTTGGAAGCAATTACCGACAAATTTTGCACATAATTCAAAGGAAAATCATCGGTGAATGTTTGCATGGAAGTGCAGCAATATTTTTATTCAATATCGGAGATTCGAATGTATTCTTTTGTTTCAGCCATATGAGGATATGAGATATCAGAGATCTCATAAACTTCCGGAGCATCAGGAGACTGTCTTCAATTCGAATTGACTGTGTAGAAGCTTCTGCTTCTTCTTCATCTTGAACAACTTCATCAGAGAGAGTGGAGGATGAGAATTTTGGATCAAGAATGCTTATGGTGCTGGATGTGCTCTCCAAAGTGCTATTTTGATCCTCGTCATTCATTCCAAAGGTTATTTCCAATCTTGTCTAGAGTTCCTTTGGGTATTCAATGGATCTACTGAGGTAGTGCAAGCTAGGAGAAAGACCCAGTGCTATTGTTCCAAAAGTTGCATCACATTCATTCAGCCAGTCATTCTCACTAAAACACTCTTCATCGATTCCAATAGGCACCCCATAGAGACCTCGTCTCATCAGAGATGCAATCATCTTCTTCTTCCATTCTGAATAATTTGTGAATAGAGTGAGAAGAGGAACTGATGAATCCATTTCGAAGTTGTACCTGCAAAAACACAAAAGGGGCACTGTAAGGTTGACAGCTTGCACATTTCATGTTTTCATCACACCCAGCATAGTTGATCAAGATTGATCAACAATTCCTTAACTTGGGGTATTAAGTGGTAAACCGTCTACTTCTGGTGCAGAGCTAGAAGGAACAATTTTGCTAAAAAATGATCAAGTAGGAGATCTGAGGAGGAGAAGTGCCTTGTCCACTGAGACTCTGATACCATATTAAATTGAGCACATAGATATGTGGACAAACACACAACTCACAAGATAGATCACACAATTTACTCAATTATTGAAGAATGAAACAGTGCAAAAATGGCTTGCAGCTGTGAATGTTTTTCATTAATCAAAGAGTAATTAGATAATAATTACAATGAAGTACAATGGCTTAAATAGCCACGTGCAATTCGAATCTACATGAGGAAATTCGAATTGATTAGACTCTACTTGACTGTAGGTAACTAAGACCTTGTCTAAATCACTGTCGGAGGACTCAACAGTTAACCGACCTTGTCTAAACCATTACTGAAGTTCAATGGAGTTCTAAAACACAACTCAAGTGTCTACTTCAGTGTTGACTGAGGCTAACTGACTGTGGTAGGTGAGAAATGTTCCTCTCCTTCATGCAGCCATGCAAACCTAGCGCTAACTGAATGTAGAGAACTAGAACTGAATGTAACTGACTCTTAACTCAGCTTGACTATTCACTAACTGAACTGATGAAGGTTGGTATCGGCACTCCCAGTGGCACCTAAAATGTAGGAATTGATCTAGGAGGATCCTAAACTGATGCATGCAAGTGCAATCAGTGGCAGTAGGCGTCAATTAGTGTTCCCCACACTTTAGTAACTGGAACATGTGCCCCAATTAGGCCAAGTGGACCCAATGGTGCTAGTGACTAAAAATAGACTGGATGGACTTCTGATTTAGACATATGACCAAATTGGACAAGGGAGGATTAATAATCTTAACAATACACTCTAAGCGACGACTGCATATTTGCAAAATGAGAATACATTTAATAGAAAAGTTCAAACCTTATGGTATATTTAATCTACTCTGTAAATTATACCTTCCACAAACTTCAATGTTGGACTTCATGAAAGGAATTGAGGCCAATGTCTTCCCAGTTGGTTGTGATTGAAGCTCTTGACTCTCTTATGTTCAATAGGATTACCACCATGCGATTGTTAGATAAAGGCCCTGACCATACCTATAAACAACAAGAACTCCATTACAATACAATAAATATATATTAACATAGATAGATGGCCTGGAAAGGAAATTATCTAAATTATAAGGGACCATCATCCCTCATTTGTGATGAATACCTCTATATTGTCATTTTTGTATACTTTCCTGCCTTGGATTCCCAATGGATCTGCACATAATAACGATAACACAAAAGCATGAAGGACCAACCTGGAAAAATTGATGAGTCTTAACTCCTAGGACTATGACTTGAAAGCAGGATATACATTATAATTGTAGTTAATGGTTGTATCATAAATCCCAAAACATCTTTCACCTTGATTGACAGGAATCACCCCTGCATTGATGGGGATCTCTACATTCCCAGAGCTCATAGACCTCACATCACACCCTAAACAAGAACTCAAAGACGCTAATTGTATAAGCAAAAAATTATTAGCGCTTTGTGTGATTAAACATAAAACTTCCAAACAAGAACTCAAAGACGGGAAAAAATGGTTTCCAATAACTCTTAGAAACCATTTTTAACTTCTACAATGGAAACTTAAAACAAAAGCAAAATGTTCTCATGCTCTAGCACATAAGTTCATTGTTCATATTGAAAGCAACATAGACATCAAAGCAAGACACCTTTAGGATTAATCACAAAATGTATGCTTATTTCACAGAAAATCGACTTGTAATAAACACCAGACCCCAATAGCATTTACGAATCTGTATGCTTATTTCACAGAAAATCGACTTGTAATAAACACCAAACCCCAATAGCATTTATGTATCCTCATTCATCATAAAAAAACATAGCATACATTTGAAGTAATGCTCTCTACTGTTGCATCATACCACCCTCCATCGACACTCCAAAAGGATTGAATTTTGGCACCAATTGTAAATCTATAAAAAGTGGGCTCATCTCGAAGCTGTTGCTTTGAGCTTACCCTCATCCAGGACTCTTGTTTAGGAGTTGAATGGGAATCTACACCGAAAAAATAAAATATATGTGCTTGCCATATTTTTGTACTCCAAATCACCAATGACACGCCATTATTCATGTGAAAGGCCTTTCTCTACTCACATTTATATTAAATTGAGCACATAGATCCATGACAAACACACAACTCACGAGATAGATCACACAATTTACTCAGTTATTGAAGAATGAAACAGTGCAAAAATGGCTTGCAGCTATGAATGCTTTTCATTAATCAAAGAGTAATTAGATAATAATTACAATGAAATACAATGGCTTAAATAGCCACATGCAATTCGAATCCACATGAGGAAATTCGAATTGATTAGACTCTACTTGACTGTAGGTAACTAAGACCTTGTCTAAATCACTGTCGGAAAACTCAATAGTTAACTGACCTTGTCTAAACCGTTACCGGAGTTCAACGAAGTTCTAAAACACAACTCAAGTGTCTACTTCAGTGTTGACTAAGGCTAACTGACTATGGTAGGTGAGAAATGCCCCTCTTCTGCATGCAGCCATGCAAACCTAGCGCTAACTGAATGTAGAGGACTAGAACTAAATGTAACTGACTCCTAACTCAGCTTAAATAGTCACTAACTAAAATCAACTGATAAAGGTTGGTATCGACACTCCCAGTGGATCCTAAATTGTAGGAATTGATCTAGGAGGCTCCTAAACTGATGCATCCAAATGCAATCAATGGCAATAGGCCTCAATTAGTGTTCCCCAAGATTTAGTAACTAGAACATGTGCCCCAATTAGTCCAAGTGGACCCAATGGTGCTAGTGACTAAAAATAGACTGGATGGACTCCCAATTTAGACATGACTCTTGATTTAGACATATGACCAAACTGGACAAGGGACGATTAATAATCCTAAAAACCCCCCTAAATGCTAACTTGGACAATCTGTGGGTCTTGGTAACTAAGACCATAGGTCACCCATTACATCAAGTAAAGTAAATTAACTGCTCAATAGAAGGACCTGGGGAAAAAACCACACGGGAAAAAATCCCCCCTCTAATTCAGCAGGTAGAATCAAGATCAATCTGGTTCTTCTGTGCATAGGTATATTTGGGCCTAGCATGTGAACCTCTCTGTCATTATGTATGGAGGAATATTCCTCTTTGGAAGAATAATGATATGCTCAACTAAATCAGAAATATAGACAGGTGCCGAATGAAGACTGGACCCATGTAAAGCAACTGAAATCAACTGATAAGTGAGAAAATGTTCTTGAGGATTCAGAACATGTGAGGAACACTCAAGAAACTGATATGTTGCAGCCATGAACAACAAACTATGAGTGGTAAAATCAACCCCAAGTGTTAGGAGCAAGTGTTCAGGCGGATGCAGAATGTCTTCCTCTTTACTAGTTCTGCGAGGAGATGAGCATGTGATCAATGGTAGAGAAGCACTGGAACTGTGGAGAGCGAATGCTTGAGCTCCATAGTCTGATATAGCTTCAAAAATATATAATGGTTCACAAAATAAAATATCGGCAACCTCATAAGAGGAAACTAACACCAAATCCCCAGCAACAATTTTGAAGAGAAATTGCGGTACTTGATTTTTCACACCGGAATTGGTGAGAGCAGCTACAAGCATGACTGAAAGCTCTTGGATTTTAAAAAATGAACCAAATAATATCATATCAGAAAGTAAATCATTCCTAAATAGGTTCACAACTGATCCAAAACTATGAAATGAAATCAAATCCCCAACAATAGTTTTGTAGGAGACTTGCGGTACTTGTTTCTTCACACCGTTGATGAGAACAGCTACAAGCAATATTGAAAGATTATGAAATTGAAATGTTGAACCAAGAAGATCCAATAAGGTTCATATCAGATCCAAATAAATGGTCAATCGAGACGGTGGATGCACAACTTTCTTCTTCTTCAAAATTCTAAATTTTGGTGCATGCAATCTTGCAGGAATTTGCTGGAAGATCTAGATAAAGGGGAGCAAATGGATCACTCTAGTAATCTGATATTTTGGAAAATCTTCCAAAATATCCTGGGGTATTACATATTTTCACACCAGCAGCAACATTAGAGAGAGAAAAATGAAATTCCTCTTCACTTTTGGAAGCAATTATCGGCAAATTTTGCACATAATTCAAAGGAAAATCACTGGTGAATGTTTGCATGGAAGTGCAGCAGTATTTTTCTTCAATATCAGAGATTCAAATGTCTTCTTCTATTTCAGCCATATGAGGAGATGAGATATTAGAGATCTCATAAACTTCTGGAGCATCAAGAGAAGGAGTCACTGCAAGGAGACTGTCTTCAATTCGAACTGACTGTGTAGAAGCTTCTGCTTCTTCTTCATCTTGAACAACTTCATCAGAGAGAGTGGAGGCCGAGAATTTTGGATCAAGAATGCTTATGGTGTTGGATGTTCTCTCCAAAGTGCTATTATGATCCTCGTCATTCATTCCAAAGGTTCTGTCCAATCTTGTCTAGAGTTCCTTTGGGTCTTCAATAGATCTACTAAGGTAGTGAAAGCTAGGAGAAAGACCTAGTGTTATTGTTCCAAAAGCTGCATCACATTCATTCAGCCAGTCATTCTCACTAAAACACTCTTCATTGATTCCAATAGACACCCCATAGAGACCTCATCTCATCAGAGATGCAATCATCTTCTTCTTCCATTCTGAATAGTTTGTAAATAGGGTGAGAAGAGGAACTCATGAATCCATTTCAAAGTTGTACCTGCAAAAACACAAAAGGGGCACCGTAAGGTTGACAGCCTGCACATTTCAAGTTTTCATCACAACCAACATAGTTGATCAAGCTTGATCAACAATTCCTTAACTTGGGGTATTAAGTGGTAAACCTTCTACTTCTGGTGTAGAGATGGAAGGAGCAATTTTGCTCAAAAATGATCCAGTAGGAGATCTGAGGAGGGGAAGTGCCTTGTCCACTAAGGCTCTAATACCATATTAAATTGAGCACATAGATATGTGGACAAGCATACAACTCACAAGATAGATCACACAATTTACTCAGTTATTGAAGAATGAAACAGTGCGAAAATGGCTTGCAACTGTGAATGTTTTTCATTAATCAAAGAGTAATTAGATAATAATTACAATAAAGTACAATGGATTAAATAGCCGCATGCAATTCGAATCCACATGAGGAAATTTGAATTGATTAGACTCTACTTGACTGTAGGTAACTAAGACCTTGTCTAAATCACTGTCGGAGGACTCAATAGTTAACCGACCTTGTCTAAACCATTACCGAAGTTCAACGGAGTTCTAAAACACAACTCAAGTGTCTACTTCAGTGTTGTTTGAGGCTAACTGACCGTGGTAGGTGAGAAATTTTCCTCTCCTTCATGCAGCCATGCAAACCTAGGTCTAACTGAATGTAGAGAACTAGAACTGAATGTAACTGACTCTTAAGTCAGCTTGACTAGCCTACTAACTGAACTCATGAAGGTTGGTATTGACACTCCCAGTGGCTCCTAAATTGTAGGAATTGATCTAGGAGGATCCTGAACTGATGCATGCAAGTGCAATCAGTGGCAGTAGGCCTCAATTAGTGTTCCCCACACTTTAGTAACTGGAACATGTGCCCCAATTAGGCCAAGTGGACCCAATGGTGCTAGTGACTAAAAATAGATTGGATGGACTTCCGAGTTAGACATGACTCCTGATTTAGACATATGACCAAATTGGACAAGGGAGGATTAATAATCCTAACAATACACTCTAAGCAACGACTGCATATTTGCAAAATGAGAATACATTTAATAGAAAAGTTCAAACCTTATGGTATATTTAATCTACTATGTAAATTATACCTTCCACAAACTTCAATGTTGGACTTCATGAAAGGGATTGAGGCCAATGTCTTCCCAGTTGGTTGTGATTGAATCTCTCGACTCTCGTATGTTCAATAGGATTACCACCATGCGATTGTTAGATAAAGGCCCTGACCATACAAATAAACAACAAGAACTCCATTACAATACAACAAATATATATTAACATAGACAGATGGCCTGGAAAGGAAATTAATTAATTATAAGGGACCATCATCCCTCATTTGTGATGAATACCTCTATATTGTCATTTTTGTATACTTTCCTGCCTTGGATTCCCAATGGATCGGTGTATAATAACAATAACACAAAAGCGTGAAGGACCGACCTAGAAAAATTGATGAGTCTTAACTCCCAGGACTATGACCTGAAAGCAGGATATACATTATAATTGTAGTTAATGGTTGTATCATAAATCCCAAAATATCTTTCAACTTGATTGACAGGAATCACCCCTGCATTGATGGGGATCTCTACATTCCTAGAGCTCATAGACCTCACATCACACCCTATAAACAATGATGCTTGCATATAACCATCCATGATTCAATAGCAGAAAAGGGTTTAATTTAACTTGGTGCAATAGAATAGAATACTTCAGATCTCATGTAGGATCTATGGGATTGACATAGAGTATCTTCATCATATAAAGGCTAATAGAGAACACTATATAATAAGTACCTTCATCGGGTCCTAGAGTATGAAATGTGGCTAGTATTCTTCATTGTTTAATTTTCCATTTCCTACCTCCAACATGTCAGTATCTGATCCACATAATTCCTACCATTCACACAATGAACAAAATATTGAATGCCTTGTTCTCAAAAGTGCATTCCTCATTTTGGGGTACCTATAATTTAATACAAAGATTTAGTTTCAGTACGTGGATACCAAAATAAACTACATTTTATTTTCTGTTACGAAGAGCAATTAAAGTCTAATAATATTAATCACAGAAAATTATAGTTTTACAAAGCCTCAAAACTGATATGGTTGCTCCTCAGATAAAAAGAACCACAATCCACCAAAGGAGTGACTAGAAACTTAGAAAATCAAAATAGAGATGGGCCATTAGGCTACTATCAACGTATTTGTAGTATGTTGACACAAAGATTAAAGGTATATTTTCCTTCCAATCTATTAAAACCCAACCTTTCAAAGGGACTAATAAGTGCATAGTCAATCAATTACATAGCAAGCAATAAAGAATTGAGATGAAATCCAAATCATTGATTTCTTGGAAATTTAACAACTGTCAAGGTTGGAATGGTGCAGTTAATGATTCATCAAGTATGAGATAATTGGATTAAAGATTAGAAACGAAGACTTACTGTAGTTCTGGTAAGATGTAGTCAAATCACCAAGAAGGTCTAGAATCGGAGTTGTAGGTGGAGTTTCTACACTATGTTAGGATTAATAATCCTCTTTTGTCCAATATATTCTATTTGTTATTATTTCCTAGCTTAGGAGATCATTTTTCACCTTACTGGAGTTTTGGTGCCACCATGAATATTGGTTCCACTGGTGCCATTAGTGCCACTGGTTCCATTGGTGCCATTGGTGCCACCAGTGCCACCGGTGCCATTGATGCCATTGGTGCCACCGGTGCCAATCCCTACATTATAGGAGCCCACTCTAAGTTCCACCAGCAACCTCCATCAGTTGATTGTGGTAGTTAAGCAATTATGCTAATTCAAGCTCTAGCTACAATCAATTAGACCACTTTCAGTTAGCTTAACGCCATTTATGCATGCATCAAGGGAAAGTGGCGCATTTTTCTACCTACCTCATCAGTTAACTTATTACAGACTGATTTAGACACCCGGAGCTAGACTAGTGAGCCTCTAGCAGTGATTTAGACACACTAAGTTAGATATATAGTTAGTATGAGTTGGTGGATTCGAAACATGTCCACAGTATTCGAATCCTATGTATTCTAACACCATTGTATTACCGATTAATGAATGAAGATTAGTGTTGTGATAAACTGATCAATTCTTGTTTGTTTTATTTGAAATTTGTGGCATGGATTTACTGTTCAATGTACATTTTCTTTGATTATTCCACTACATAATTTCTCTTCTCAATCGCTCTCATTTTCCTGTAGGTCAATGGTTCATAATTTTAACATGGTATCACAGCCTTGTTTAGGCTAGCAACAAGTCTTGTCTAATATCCATTGTACACTAAGTTTCCACATAAATCCTAGAATCATAACATTGCTCCCTCTGGATTATATTTAGAGAAGATATCCAAGTGTGACAGACTCTGAGAAAGTGTACATGTCAAGGTGGAAAGGCTTGAATTGACATATGATTGTGAATTGAATTGGTTTTGTAGTGTGATTTGCAGGTACCTACGTAGCTTCTTGAGGAATTTCTCGATCAGCATATAGAAAGATGGATTCTTTAGCTCTCAAAGCCCGAATCCTTACACCCTTTAACTACACCGATTTTAGGGTAGATACGTGGGTATCCTTGCGCAAGCTTGGTTTGTTTAGGATTACAATGGGCGAAGAAACTAAGCCCCAACAGTATGTTGAGAAGAACAAATTTTTGAATCGGCTTGATGAGGCCTTCAACATCATGTGCACTCATACCTCTCGGGATCTTTTGTTCCACCTTGAGAAACTAAGGACTTCAAAGGAATATTGGGATAAGCTTGAATATTTGATTGGAAAACAAGATGAGCTTCGAGGGCATAATTTGGAGAATGAGCTTACTATGCTCTACATCCCATCAGTTTCGAATCTATTCATCAATTCTTTACAAAATACAAGTCTGATCCGAATTTATGTGTGAATGAAATGAAAGAACAGATACATAATCATAATCACAGACATTTTTCAAAGATAGGAGAGATTCAGTAAACACATATTCTATTAAATGGAAATAGAACAGATTGTAATACAATTGCTAGAATGGTGGTAGTTGTCTTTAAGAAGAGATGTGGCTACTATGCTCATCTGTGCCAAGCTGAATACAAAATGAGGCCAAAGGGGCCTATTTATAATAAGGATGAGGGTGAGAACCCCAAAAGTCCAAAACATAACCCTCGAAGATGAACCGTCATAAAGTGTGCGGCCTCATGGTGGTAAGTTGAACAATTAACTTCCTGGGGTCAAAACTTTTGCATACGATCTTCGGTTTGGGCACTCGATAGCTTGTTGGAAAGGTCTATCTAATATTTACAACTTTTGACTGGCCAAATGGATTCCTATACCAACCATTGGCCCCCGAATATCCAAAAAATGTCATTTAGGGCCTGTTGCTGCCACAACTGTTTTCCCTCCCCCAAATCAATGTTTTAATTTCTGGGCCCCTCCTGATTATTTTTGTATGGCTTGATCGTTGAACTTTTAAGCTCCTTGAGCGTGTTTCCTTCCGTGTCTCTGAAGGTGGATGTCAGTAATTTATGTATGCCTTGTTCATTTTTGGTTTGGGTCATGGATGTGTGGTCGAAGAGAAGAAAATTTGTTGTTCTTCAGCGCATCCTTTGTGAAAAGAAGCGATGTTGGTTACAGGCGATCCTTAGCACTGTTCAAATACCTCAGTTTCCCTATAAGTGGGCCTCTTTTACTACTGGATCGGGTGCTGCGAAGTTTCAACCTTTCCGCCGTTGCGGCTCCTAGACCTTTCTTTTGTCCGATTTCCTGAACCGTCAGACGCCCGATTCGTTTAGTTTAAAATCGCTTGTCCATAAGCTTCCACTTGCCCGCCGTTGCGGCCAAGAGGAGATAGTTGGATTCCGATTCAAGTATCATCCAACGTTCGACCTTGTCTTTCCCCGCCCGAACTGAGTTTTCCACCTCGTCGCCTGTCCCCTGCCATTGTTCCGTCCACCGTTGCGGATGAGCCACCCCTCCTGGTTCCCGAAGCACTCTTCCCCCCAACGTCCGATTACCCTTTTTTCACCCATGTTTCCGCTCACCCGGTTTCTATAATTCCCCGCTGTTGCGGCTCCTGAAGTCTCGTCTCATCCGATGCAGAAGCTGGTCGACCGCCGCTTGTATTTCTGCCCGCCCAAAGTTTAAATCGATACCTTGTCTAAGCGAACCTGGCTATTCTCTTGCGGATTTACAATGCTGGGCAGAGAAGGTTTAATGTTTAAAAACTCCCCTTTGTAGCGAATAATGCATTGTAATTGTTTGCAGAAGGGATTCGGTGCTACTAAAGCGACCATGGGCTAAGACTTAGCTTGGTCGGACCGGAACCGACACGATCACAAGGAAGGCGAAACACAGAAAAAGACAAAGCAAGCAAACGAAGGAGGCACCGACGAGGAAGACTCATCAGTTACTGGTCAGAAGATAAAACGCTCATAGAGAATGATTGGGAAAACACAGCGGCCAGAACAAGAAGCGGAATCGTTGAAGATACTGAAAAGCCACACGCTAGGGTGGTAGCCCAAAGGGTAGCGGGGGTAGTTTAAATAGAGGGAAGTAGGACTGAAAAGAGGCTTTTTCCCCTGGAAAAATTTGTATTTGCTTACTTGTAAGATGAACTACTTCATTTTTCATAGGAACTGCAATTTTTGCCTGTCGGAGAGAGTGAAAAGCGAAATGTATCAATGCAAACTCAATGAACAATGTTGAAGAGGAACTATTTCGTTTTCAGCTGTGTTTCATTTACTGTAAGAGTATTTGATATTCTGAACCTATGTTCTTGCTAAATGTTCTTCAGTAATTTCTGGATATTTTTCGCTGTGAGTAATAGATGTTGTTATAAAATGATCGGCTATCTGGTTATTTGAATATATGTAAGTGTTCATGTGCTTTAGAAGAAGTATCAGCTACCTGTGATTCTTCTTTATGTATGTGAAAATGTATTGCTCACCCAAAATGATAACCTTGCTCCCTAGGGATAGTGTAGATAGTTAGCTTATTTCTTTTGTATCTGGTTTGGTTGCTCGCGAGCGCAAGACGAGAGGTAAGAACCTGCGCATCACTTTGTGACCGCTCCCTGCAGCTTGATCACCCTGCATTTAGTTAGGCACTTGCATATCATTTCTTTAAGTCAAAATACAAAAACTTGGTGGGCCGGGCCGCAACCGGTAAATCCTTAGTTTTGTTCCTTGACCTACGGTAGCCGGACCGCAAACCGGACGGATTCCCTATTTCAAACGGTCAACGGGCTAGTTGGGAACGTTGATTGGGGAGAATCCCTTACTGTTGCCGCCTGCGAATTTCCAGGCCTCAACAGTTTTGGCGCCAGAAGGAGGGCCGCCAGTGCATGGCTAGCCGGGGAAACCCGTTTTCCCGAGATTATTCCGCTGGTTACAGTTCTGAAAGTAGTGGACCGTATAATCCAATTCCGGAAAAAGACAACAAAGAAAATTTATTTCCTGTTTGCAACAAGATTGTAAATGATCTGAGGAGACACACCCGTGCTTATATAAAGAAAATTGGAGGGTTGCCAATTATTCACGAATTGCCTAGAAGAGAGTACAAGAAGAAAGACCGTCCTCTAATTGAAGATTCAGTGTTGGTTGGAGACTGGGAAGAGCTTGTGGAAACTGCCATACAGGAGGTTGAATTGCCTTTGAACCAAGTGGGCCCAGACACTCCTTACAGTTCTCCTGTTCACACCCCGGTTGGTTCACGTCCTCACTCTCTTGTTGGTTCACCCCCTCACTCTCCGCCTCAACTCATGGCCGGTATTAATTCAAATCCATCGAATCCACCTAATCCACCACCAGCTTGGAAAGCTAGATCACCTCTAAATCTGACCCCACCTTTGCATGACCTACCTCAAGCCTTTGAGAAGCTACTGCCCAAATTTGATCCAAATGAGAAAATCCTAGTGGATGACCACCTATAGAGTTTCTACTTGGCAATAGAAGGTCTAAGGGCTGGGGAACATGAAGATGTAGTGTGTAGACTATTCCCGCACACCCTCAAAGGAGCTGCGGCCTCGTGGTATTTTGGATTGCCAGCTAACTCTATCCCAGACTGGGATACCTTCGAGAGAATGTTCAAGAGTAAGTACGCAGTCCAGAAGACTCACGCTGCCCTCATGAAAGGACTGTGTGCATTAAAGAAAGAGAAAAAGGAAAAAGTGCACAGCTTCACACAAAGGTTTGCAGCATATCTAAAAAATTTCTCTGAAACAGCTAAGCCTTTAGACAAAGTACTGATCGAATACTATACTTCAGCTTTGGGTCCTGATTTAGCCATGTTTGCAAAAGGTAGGGCCAAACCTACCTTAACAGAAACCTATGAAGAGGCAGAAGTGGTGGAAGCAAAAAGAGAAAGTGTGGAGGACTATCCGGAACAATCAGGAGAGAAAGGTGCGAGAAGAAAAACCTTATTGTTCACTAAGCCTAAAGAAGAAAAGACACCAGACTATGAAAGCATGGCTAAAATGATGCAAAAGTTGTCCAATAAGATCATAGACTTAGAAAAGGAAAAAGAAGCGCAAAAGTTCTTCAGGCCATATTACAAGAAAAGGGAGGATGGCAATCAGACCCAACCTCCTCCTCAAAAAACTGCATCCATGAATCTGACAGAGATAGGGATGGAAAATTTCTGTACTTTTCATCAACAGCCTCATTCCGAAAAGAACTGTCCGCAATGGATAAATTCAATGACATTGGTCATGAATCAGATGTTGGATTCGAGATTAATGGAGGAAGATGAAGATGAAAAGAACGAAAATGCTGCTTCCACTTCTACGAAAGGGCAGGAGGACGAGACCATGGCATTATGGAAATCTGTCTCCTTACTCGATGCAAAGGAGGAAAATACCCAGGGACGCAAAGATATCAGGGAGGCTAACGTGACAACTAGGAGCAAAGGAGTGGTTAGTGATGACAGTCTTCTGCTCCCAAAGATTCGAAGGCTGCAAAGAAATATAAAAAAGAAATTTCAAGACAAATCATTGGCTGATCAGATTCCGGAATTTACCATTACCAGCTAGGATCCGAAGCAAAACAGAACGCTGCCTAAGCCAAACGAAGAGAATGTGAGTGCTGATAAATCTCAGTCCACTAGACAACTAATCGAATATGACATTGTCGAAGATCTAAAGAAGATAAAGGAAAACGTCCCGCTGTTTGAAATGTGCAAAGTGCCTCAACAGAAAGAAAGGTTGTTGAAAGCACTGGAAACATCAGAAGAAAAGATGCCCGCTGACAATCAACCTCGGGAGGAAGAAGAAATTGGGGAGGCTAGCGTTGGAGGTAAGTATAAAACTAAACATCCACCTTTCCTCTTAACGTTTGAAATTTTTAATCATAACGTGCACAATTGTCTAGCGGACTCAGGGGCATCAATTAATGTCATGCCCATATCAGTATGTAAGAAAATAAATGGGCAGCCTAAGCCAACCATGTGGAGGGCAGTGCAGTTGGATAGGACAGACGTCAAGGTAGTTGGCAAGATGGAAGATGTTCTAATCCGCTTGGCGTCCGATGACAGAGTGTGCCAAGTTATTAACATTGTAGTGGCTGACATACCAAATGCTTACGGCCTGGTCCTGAGCAGAGATTGGTCAGCCAAATTAAATGTGTATTTCGCCATAGATTGGTCACACCTTTGGTTGCCGCACAAAGGGAGTCCTAATCAGATCAAGGTTTTGAGAGAACCTCACATGAAGTACAATGTCACTCAATTGGATGGGAAGAATGTACCAGTCGAATCTGTATTGGGAAACTACTTTCTCGAGCTGGAACCGAGGAATTATCAAACGGAAGAGGCCAGCGACACATCTGACACCCAGCCTGATCTCCTTCGTTTTTCTCAAGCTGATGATATTGACTGTAAAATAGTAGATTTAGCAGTAGGAGTAGATTGTTTTTCAGTAGATAATGTTTTTTGGACTTTATTTTTCGACGGATCGAAAACATTAGAGGGGTCAGGGGTCGGCTGCGTCCTTATTGATCCACAAAAAAATAAACACTTCCTGTCCTGTAGACTAGAGTTCGAGTGTACTAACAATACAGCTGAGTATGAAGCACTGCTGCAGGGACTCAAGAAAGCAATCGAGCCACAGGTTAGTAATTTAAAAGTTTTTGGGGACTCAGAAATAGTTGTAAAGAAAATAAGAAATCAAATACACTGTGTTTCCCCTCATTTGAAAGCTTACCAAAATGAGGTATGGGATTTGCTAAAAAAAATTCATGCATTTAATATTATTTCAATCCCAAGAATAAAAAATGCAGCCGCTGATCTTCTAGCTACATCAGCCGCCAGATTGGTTCCCACTAATAACAAATGCTCTATTGAATTACTTTTCAGGCCATCAGTTCCCGACATGATCACCAACTTGCGAGCATTTGACGGTGATCAGCAAATAATTGAATGCTTGACAAACGAGGAGGTTTTTAAAGGAGCCATTATCGACGATGAGGAACATTAGGCTGAAATGAAGTATGACAATTTCATTCCCAAAGGGGTCAGGACGTTAGAGAAGATGTTTGACTTGAGAGAAAAATTTAGAAGACCCACTAATGTGAAGACGCACAGCTCAACTCTACAGTTCGAGCTAATAAATTTAGGGACTGAAATGGAGCCTAAGTTCGTGAACCTCGGCAAGTGTTGTTCACCAGCAGAAAGAGACAAGTTCCTCAGTTTGTTTAAGCAGTACAAAGATGTTTTTGCATGGACGTATGCAGATTTAAAAACCTATGACACTAATATCATCAAACATATCATTCCTATTAAAGCAAGCGTCAAGCCATATCAACAACCGCTGAGGAAGATGCACCCAAAGCTGGAACCACTAATCCAGAGCGAAGTGAAGAAATTGTTAGATGCTAGGATTATTTTTAAAGTCCGGCATTCAGAATGGGTGTCAAATTTGGTGCCGGTCAGAAAAAAGTCGGGAGAAATCAGACTGTGCGTGGACTTCAGAAACTTAAACCGTGCATCAGACAAGGACAATTATCCGGTGCCTCCCATGGAGCAACTTCTGCAGATGGTTTCTGGTTCTAAATTGTTTTCATTGTTAGACGGATTCTCTGGCTACAATCAAGTGTTAGTGGCTGAGGAAGATAGATTGAAAACAACATTCATAACTAAATGGGGAACTTTCGCATATAGAAGAATGCCTTTTGGCCTAATTAATGCTGGCGCGACATTTCAGAGAGCTATGGACATAGCTTTCCGAGGACTGATTGGGCGAAGTGTGGTGGTCTACCTTGATGACATAACAATATTTTCAAAGAAAAGAGGGGAGCACGTTCCACCTAAAGCAAATTTTCGAGCGCTGTCGGAAGTATGGCATTTCCCTAAATCCTAAGAAGTGCATATTCACGGTCACAGAAGGCAAGTTACTGGGGCATATAGTTTCAAAAAGAGGTATATCTATAGACCCAGAAAGAATCAAAGCCATTGAGAAAATTCCCATGCCCCATAATAAAAAAAGGAATGCAATCCTTCATGGGAACAATAAACTTCGTACGGAGATTTGTGCCTGATTTTTCCCAGACTATTAAACCATTATCGAAGATGGTCAAGCAAAATGCACAGTTTAAGTGGACTGAGATTGAAAAGAATGCTTTCAGTAAAATCAAGACTGCTGTTGCACATGCGCCCTCTCTTAAAAGTCTAGACTTTGAAAAGGACTTTATTATGTATACATTCGCGTCCGATGATTCATTAGCAGCAGTACTCACGCAAAAGGAAGAGGGGCGTGATGAATTCCCAATCTCTTTTATGAGCACTGGGCTACAAGGAGCTGAATTAAACTACCCAGCCATTGATAAGCAGTCATACGCAGTATTTAAAGCAGCAAAGCAATTCAGGCCATATATACTAAAAAATCGTACCAAGGTAATAGTCCCTTACCCAGCTGTAAGATCCCTTCTCATTCAAAAAGAATTAGGAGAAAGAAGGGGCAACTGGGTAACAGCGCTTCAAGAATACAATCTTGAATTCAAACCAGCTACTATAGTAAAAGGTCAGGGGTTATGCAAACTGATGACTGGGAAGACAAACAATGAAGAACAAGCATGGGAAGATGAAGCTGATTTGCATGTAACAGATGTTTGCCCTTTATTCACAGCTCCTGAGTCGTGGTATAGAGATCTTGTGCATTACTTGCAGTCAGGGGTGTTACCGGAACATTGGAGTTCCAAACAAAGAAGAGCTCTGCGTCTGAAATCAGTTTCCTATCAAATCGTTGAAGGCGTATTGTTCAGAAAAAACTATGATGGAGTCCTCCTGAGATGCTTGGAGAAAGAGGATGCTGAGAAAGTAATGTCTGAATTGCACGATGGCCCGGCTGGGGGACATTACTCAGGGGACACTACAGCCCACAAGGTTCTCAGAGCCGGTTATTACTGGCCAACACTTTTTAGGGATGCACATGCACACGTCAAAAAATGTGATACTTGCCAAAGATGTGGTGGAAGACAATCTAGAGCAGCAGCAACTCTAAAGCCAGTAATGATCACAGAGCCTTTTGAACAATGGGGAATAGACGTCATTGGAGAAATAAAGCCAAATTCTTCTCTGCTACACAAGTACATTCTTATTGCGACTGATTACTTCACTCGCTGGGTCGAAGATATTCCATTACGCAAGATAAACGAAGACGAAGTCATCAGTTTCCTACAAGATCATATTATGACCAGGTTTGGAGTTCCAATTTTAGTAGTTTTTGATAATGCTAAATACTTTTCATCCATTAAATTGACTGCTTTTGCTCATGAGAAAGGGATAAAATTACATTATTCTGCTAACTACTATCCGCAAGGGAATGGCCTGGCTGAATCCTCAAATAAAAACCTCATTAGAATTCTGAAGAAGACTGTCATAGAAAACCAGCGAAGTTGGCACTCAGCCTTACCAAACGCCCTATGGGCTGACAGAGTTACCCCCAAGTCTGCAGTAGGAGTGTCACCTTATACCCTTGTGTACGGAAAGGAAGCCATCCTTCCTCCCAATATTCTGCTACCGTCTTCCATACTAGCTCAAGAATCTAGGGGATCGGATGATGAGGTTCTGCCAATAAGAATATATAATCTCCTAAAAGCAGAAGAATCCATATCCAAGGCTAGAGAGCGTTTCAAACAACAGCAGGAGGTAATCAAAAGGTGGTTTGACAAGCATAAAGCTGGGAAAAGGGACTTTGAAGTAGGAGACTTAGTTCTCAAGTGGGACCACCCCCATGATGAAAAGGGAAAGCATACCAAATTCCAGTAGTTATGGGTAGGCCCCTTTCAGATTGTAGCCAAACTTGGCCCTGCCACTTATAAGTTGCAAGATTTACAGGGATGGGAGGAGAACTTGCCAGTTAATGGTTTGGTTCTCAAGCCCTACTTTTCTTAAGTTTTTTTTTTTTTTTTTTTTTTTTTGGTTTTGCCTTGTACATAAATAAGCTGTGTGGTTGTTTTCGAGTCATGCTTTCATTTGATTTAATTGTAAGTGTTGATTTTCAATAAGGGAAACGAACTTGCGTTTGTCTGAGGATATTAAGGTCTTTTGGGAATAGCAAATATGTTGAGTATCAGCCTGTGTATTGCTTAAAGAATTCTTCCAGCCTAGCAGTTTTCTCAAATGAAATGTTGTGTGCATTGAAGTCCAGCTTGACCCCTGTGAATTAAATCGGATTCAAAGAGTCTGGAGTACTATGTCGGGGCTCCATCCGCGTCATATTCAAAATGTTCTAAGGAGCGACAGTAAAGGACCCATGAGAGGAAGCAAGGTGAACAACGTATTAAATATAAATGATCCCATGCCAAGAAACAAATGCCAAAAGGCATATAAAGAGCCAAACTTCTATAAAAGCATCATAAATCAAAGCAAGTGCTAAAGCATAAATACTAAGTTGCCAAAAGATCCTCTCCGTCCGTGAGCTGAGACCTAAAGTACACCACTCACACAAAATGGCACTATGGGATAGAGGATCCTGAATTAAAATTCAGTAAGAAGGGCGTACAGAAGGACTCGGATGAAAGGACAAAAGTCTAAAAGCACAAAGTGTTAAAAATGGCATGGGAACGAGGAACAAACGGATACTGTTGTTTACTAGATGCTGCAATCCTGTGGTGTCCACACTGTTAGCTACCTGAAAACAGAGGCAATAATGAAAATCATACCCTGGCCTCAACATAGTGGTCTGGACTTGAAGATTTCGGTTGCCCCTCTCCCCAAATGGGACTAGCATCAATGATTAAGGTACACACTTCAGTCATGAGAGAAATCCGGACAGCTGGAAGATTTCTTTTAATACTTTTTGGTCAAGAAACAGTCTGCTACTCAAAGAAAAGTCACCCAGAGATCTAGGTTCACCAGGTAATCGTCAGTTGTTGCTGCCGCAACTGTTTTCCCTCCCCCAAATCAATGTTTTAATTTCTGGGCCCCTCCTGATTATTTTTGTATGGCTTGATCGTTGAAATTTTAAGCTCCTTGAGCGTGTTTCCTTCCGTGTCTCTGAAGGTGGATGTCAGTAATTTATGTATGCCTTGTTCATTTTTGGTTTGGGTCGTGGATGTGTGGTCGAAGAGAAGAAAATTTGCTGTTCTTCAGCGCATCCTTTGTGAAAAGAAGCGATGTTGGTTACAGGCGATCCTTATCACTGCTCAAATACCTCAGTTTCCCTATAAGCGGGCCTCTTTTATTGCTGGATCGGGCGCTGCGAAGTTTCAACCTTTCCGCCGTTGCGGCTCCTAGACCTTTCTTTCGTCTGATTTCCTGAACCGTCCGACGCCCGATTCGTTTAGTTTAAAATCGCTTGTCCATAAGCTTCCACTCGCCCGCCGTTGCGGCCGGGAGGAGATAGTTGGCTTCTGATTCAAGTATCATCCGACGTCCGACCTTGTCTTTCCCCGCCCGAACTGAGTTTTCCAGCTCGTCACCTGTCCCCTTCCATTGTTCCGTCCGCCGTTGCGGATGAGCCACCCCTCCTGGTTCCCGAAGCACTCTTCCCCCCGACGTCCAATTACCCTTTTTTTGCCCATGTTTCCGCTCACCCGGTTTCTATAATTCCCCACCGTTACGGCTCCTGAAGTCTCGTCTCATCCGATGCAGAAGTTGGTCGACCGCCGCTTGTATTTCTGCCTGCCCAAAGTTTAAATCGATACCTTGTCCAAGCGAACCTGGCTATTCTCTTGCGGATTTACAATGCTGGGCAGAGAAGGTTTAATGTTTAAAAACTCCCCGTTGCAGGGAATAATGCATTGTAATTGTTTGCAGAAGGGATTCGGTGCTACTAAAGCGACCATGGGCTAAGACTTAGCTTGGTCAGACCGGAACCGACACAATCACAAGGAAGGCGAAACGCAGAAAAAGACAAAGCAAGCAAACGAAGGAGGCACCGACGAGGAAGACTCATCAGTTACTGGTCAGAAGATAAAACGCTCATAGAGAATGATTGGGAAAACGCAGCGGCCAGAACAAGAAGCGGAATCGTTGAAGATACTGAAAAGTCACACGCTGGGGTGGCAGCCCAAAGGGTA
>LPNX010995703.1:82904-106953 GCA_001517045.1 Pseudotsuga menziesii | reverse complement strand
TTTATGTATGTGAAAATGTATTGCTCACCCAAAATGATAACCTTGCTCCCTAGGGATAGTGTAGATAGTTAGCTTATTTCTTTTGTATCTGGTTTGGTTGCTTGTGAGCACAAGATGAGAGGTAAGAACCTGCGCATCACTTTGTGACCGCTCCCTGCAGCTTGATCACCCTGCATTTAGTTAGACACTTGCATATCATTTCTTTAAGTCAAAATACAAAAACTCTGTGGGCCGGGCCGCAACCGGTAAAGCCTTAGTTTTGTTCCTTGACCTACGGTAGTTGGACCGCAAAACGGACGGATTCCCTATTTCAAACGGTCAACGGGCTAGCTGGGAACGTTGATTGGGGAGAATCCCTTACTGTTGCCGCCTGCGAATTTCCAAGCCTCAACAGGGCCTCAAAACAACCTCAAAATTTTGGGACCCGAAAAACCGTAGAAAATAACTAGGAAACTGCCACAATGGACAATTGTTTTGAGCCAATGGAATAGGTGGGTGGTCACTAATCTCCATCTGGATCAATCCTCCCTCCTTAGGAAGCAATGGTCTCCATTGCGTCGAATCCTGTATCATATCTCGAACTGTGTGTTGAGTTGATATCCTGGTACGACATTTCCTGAAGTGAAGAGGCTGCTTTTCTTTGGCATCCTAAGAGGGCTGTAATTGTTGTGTGGATGATTTGTTTTTGCAAGAGCACCTTGAATGCGTGGCCTTGCATCGTAGAGGTACTCGAATTGATGAGGAAACAATGACTCTATTTTCTTCTTGTGTCAGATGAGCATAGATACCTTATGCTGAGGGTGTGGAGGTAATCTGATGTTCTGCTTCAAACACAATTGTGCAAAGGAATAATTTTTTGATGTGGGAGCTTATCTTCCTAACTTGCGAGACTGTGTTAGGTGCAACTCTCTTCGGTATCCAATAGAGTTTTCCTCCCAAAGTAATAATGACAATACGAGGCCGTGACTCATATACAACATGACACTTCCACATATATGGTTGTCCCAAAAGAACATCACAGACTTCAAGTGGGGCCACATCACACAATACCTCGTCTTTGAAAGGATTAATGCCATATGGTAGGAGTAATTTTTGAGTAATGTGGATACCTCGTCCTTGGCTTAGCCAACCGATGTTGTAGTGTTGCGGGTGGTGTTGTCGGAAGCTCCAATCTCTTAATGACTTCTGCTGATATCAAGTTCTTTTGGCTGCCATTGTCAACAACGAAATGTAGTGGGAAGCCCTTCACCCACATCTGTGAGTGGAAGAGGCACTCCTTTGCCTCTGACTCTTCAGGCTCCTCTAGTTGAATCTGTGTGGTAGCAAAAGTGGTAGTGGGGTCTGCATCAATGATATGCCTCCCAATGTCTGCGACTGTGGCATTGGGTTCGGAATCGAAATCAGGATCTGATTTTGAAGATTTGATCTCGACCACCAATGACTGCTTTGAGTGACATTCATCAATGTTGTGCCAAGGGCTTTTATGAAATTCATACCACTTCCCAATGTCCTTCTTTGTCTTTCCATTCCCCTTCTTTGCTTGTGGAGGGGACCAGTTGTCCTTTCCTTGTCCTGTGTTTTGTGGGTCAGCATTTCCCTTGCCTTGCTTCTGCAGTGGGTTTGCAGGTCCAAAGTCTCGCTTGTTCTTTTGTCAAAATTTCTCCTCGATTTTAACAACATACCGATAGGCAGATCCAAGTGAAGAGATGTCGATGAAGTCCATCTCAGTTCGGATGTACGATGTAGACCACTCCAATATTTTAGAATCAGGTGTCACTCGGAGTCCTTGATACCCATTTTTGTGCACAAGGTATGAAAGTTGTTGGTGTACTCTTACACCATCTGGTCCCTTTCTTGACGCAGAATGGTCCATTTTGTGTACTGTTCATCATACTTTCCCATAGGGTAATATTGTTCCCTGATGGCATCTATGAAAGAGGCCCAAGTGGGATTTGTCTCAAACATTCCAGACTCGTCTAATGATTTTTGCTCACAATAAGTACCCCACCAATTTTAGACATGGGGGACTGCCTTAAGGAGCGCAAAGGTGATATTTTCCCTGTCGAAAAAATTGTGGACAGAGAAATACCCTTCTAGAACATTCAACCAATTATCTAGGGCATCAACATCAATTTTTCCTTCAAATAAAGGAATATTAAAGTTAACTTGTACCTTGAATGGGGTTTCATCTCCGAAACGCTTGCTCGTTGAAGGTGAATTTTCCATTATCGACATTCTCAAAAGGATTTGGGCAAAACTATCCATCATCTCGTTCCTTTGTCGCGCGAGGGCTTCCTCGAGTAGCAGCTTGATAGAATATCCTGCTCCATCGTCTCTCTTTTCTTCCTCCATGGGAGGTTGTTTGGGACGATGAGAGTGATCAAGTGAAACTAGTTCGAGACCAAACTCTCTATACTCAGACCTCATCGGGGACAAGCGTCGAGAAACAATCAAAGAGCAGATTGCTCTGATACCACCGATCCGAATTTATGTGTGAACGAAATGAAAGGACATATATATAATCATAATCACATATATTTTGCAAAGATAGGAGATATACAATAAACACATATTCTATTAAATGAAAATAGAACTGACTATAATACAATTGCCATAATGGTGGTAGCTATCTCTGAGAAGAGATGTGGCTTCTACGCTCATCTGTGCTAAGCTGAATACAAAATGAGGCCAAAGGAGCCTATTTATAATAAGGACGACAGTGAGAACCTCAAAATTCCAAAACATAACCCTGGAAGATGAACCGTCATAAAGTTTGCGGCCCCAAGGCAGTGAGTTGAACAGTCAACTTCCCCGGGTCATAACTTTTGCATACGATCTCCAATTTGGGCATTCGATAGCTCGTTGGAAAGGTCTATCTAAGATTTACAACTTTCAACCAACCAAATTCATGCCAATGGAAACCATTGACCCGAATCGCCAAAATCCCTTGTTTAGGGCCTCAAAACAACCCCGAAAGTTTGGAACCCGAAAAACCATGGAAAATAACTAGGAAACTACCACAATGAACAATTTTTTTGAGCTAGTGGAATAGGTGGGTGGCCACCGATCTGCATCTAGATCAAAGTCACTAGAACTGCACTACAAACAATGTGGGTTAGAGAGGAAAGATGAGCAGCTTGTGTTGTCATTGTTGAGCAAGCTTGGCTCAAAGTACTTGGTCTTTGTCTCTACATTCCATTCCGAAAGAGCTTCCATCCCTAATTGGAAGATGACTTCTCTAGATGCTTTTGTTGAGTCCTTAATATAAGAGCAACATAAATTGGTTCAAATGGGAGTGATTCAGACCTCCAAGAATCAAGCACTCTTAGTGACAGAATCAAACAATGTGCAATCAAGAGGGAAGCACAAAGGGAAGGAGACCAAAAACAGTGATTTGAAGCCAAAGGACAATCAAAGATCTTTCGATGGAGCCTCGGGTTCTAAGAAAAAGAAGAAATCCAAGAAGACTATATGTCCCTATGGCATGAGAGGTTTTCATCCATAGAGCCAGTGCATGAAAAAAACTATCGATCAATTGTCAACGCTCCTTAAACATAACATTATTGCCCTTCCACAAGGAGCAAAGAAGTCGGATGCTGGACAACCAACAGAAAATCATGAGAGGTGCCATGCCTTGAAGGCAGGCTTCACTCAATCGAAGGCTTACTTGATATATTCTATAGCATCCAACCACATGGTTGCCTCCAGGGAATCCTTCACCGCTCTCAATCTCTCATGAGGACCTAGCATTCATATGAGATATGACTCTCAAATCCTAGATCTTGGGAGAGGATCTATTAAAATCAAGCACGATGAGTTCAAGAA
This sequence comes from Pseudotsuga menziesii, assembly GCA_001517045.1. Classification (NCBI taxonomy): domain Eukaryota; kingdom Viridiplantae; phylum Streptophyta; class Pinopsida; order Pinales; family Pinaceae; genus Pseudotsuga; species Pseudotsuga menziesii. Next base: position 103,128 of record LPNX010995703.1, on the reverse strand, counting down.
TGTACTCTATGTGCCCTCTCTTGCAGCAATTTTGTTGTATGTTTATCAGATGTCTCATTATTGCTCTCCCAAGAGAGTTACATTCGACTCTGGTGTAGTAGAAATCACTGAATCATCTACTGGAAATCTCATAGAGAAAGGGTTTGTGAATCATGCCTCCAAGGCATATGAGTTCTCCCATTTCATGCCTACTTCACATCCAACATCTCTACTGACTCATGCCAATAAGATAAGCAAGTTGTGGTGTGAGAGATTTGGGCATGTCAATTTCAAATATCTCCAGCAACTTCACAATGACAAAATGGCTAAGGGCTTGCCACTCATCGAAACATCAAATGGAGTATGCCCTAGTTGCTTGGTAGGTAAGCATCGAGAGAAGAGATATGAAGTTGGGAAGGAAACTAGAGCTGCCTCTACACTTGATCTGATACATAGTAATGTCTCATAACCAATGCCTACAACATCAATCAATGGGTTCATCTATTTTCTTACTTTTATTGATGATTATTCAAGGTTTTGTTGGGTTTATTTTATGAAGCAGAAATCAGAGGTATTTGAAAATTTCAAAGTTTTTAAAGCTTTGGTTGAAAATAGCTTCGAAAAGCAAATCAAGTCCATTAGATCAGATAATGGAGGTGAATACATTACAGGATATTTTCAACAGTTCTATGAATCAGAGGGGATTTGAATGGAACACTCAATTCCATACACACCACAACATAATGGTATGGCTGAGAGGAAAAATAGATCATTGAAGGAGATGGAAATTTGTCTTCCCCAAGCAAAGAATATTCCTCCTCTTTAGGGTGAAGCTGTAAAATGTGCTTCATACATTCAGAATAGAGTGCCTCACAAGTCAGTGATTGGGGCCACTCCTTTCGAAGCACTATTGGGGCATAATCTTGATGTCCCACACTTGAGATTTTTTGGTTCCAAAGCTTGGGCCATAATTCCTATGGAGAAGAGAAATGCCTTCCAAGCCCAGAGTAGAGAATGCATACTGCTAGGATATGCTGAGGATGCAAAAGCATATAATTTGATGGAACTTGCATCTAGGAAGTGCTTCATAGAACACAATGTTCAGTTTGAAGAAGATCAGTTGCTTGATGCACCACAATCTAAAGCACAAGGAGGTATAAACACTCTTCCATTTTCGTTTAATGATGATATTGTGTCTCATGTTTTATATTCAAACGATGAGGAACACAATCAACATGATCTTGATATTGAGGTTGTACCTCATGAGAATCTAGATCCAAATCCAACTCCCATTCCAAATCAGTGGCCTAATCCTAAATGGGCCCAAAAGGTCATTAAAGTAGTTGGGAATGCTGCTAGAAATCCAGATGACAAAAGAAGAACACGGTCTCAGAGTATCAAATGAGCATGTTGCCATCTCTCACACAGCTTCACTATCTACAGAGTGGTGCAACAAACTTCCAGAAAAATGCTACTTGATGATAGTGAATGATCAACAATTTGTCCCACTGAAGAGTTTCGGTGCCATCATGAATATTGGTGCCACTGGTGCCATTGGTGTCATTGGAGCCATCGGTGTTAATCCCTACATTATAGGAGCCCACTCTGAGCGCCACCAGCAACCTCCATCAGTTTGTTGTGGTATGTAAGCAGTTATGCTGAGTCAATCTCCAATTACAATTAGTTAGCCTAGCGCCATTTATGCATGCATGAAGGGAGAGTGGCACTTTTTCCACCTACCTCGTCAATTAATTGATTGTAGATTGATTTAGACAGCTAGAGTTAGACTAGTGAGCCTCCAACAATGATTTATACACACCAATTTAGCTAGATCATCAATCTAAGTTGGTGAATTTGAATCCTATGTATTGTATCACCATTGTATTATTGATTAATTAATGAAGATTAATGCTGTGATAAACTGATCAATTCTTGTTCTTTTTATCTGAAATTTGTGGCATGAATTTATTGTTTAATATACATTTTCTTTTATTATTCCACTGCATAATTTCCCTTCTCAATTGCTCTGATTTTCCTGTAGATCAATGGTTCAAAAATTTAACACACTAGTCATTGACATGTAAGCAAATATAAGTCAGTGATTACTTAAATATTATGTAAGAGATTATGCAATATTTTCTTGTGTTGACGTTGAAATAATCAAGAGCCAGCTAGGTTATCTGTGAATAAAATAAATACCCATTCTTGTGGATGTCAATTTTCAGTAAGTCATCCTATCCCTGGAGCCTAGTTTTCTTCATATATGCAAACTAGCAGCATTGCAATAACACCCACTATGTAATATTTGTATCTAGATATTCTCGAATAATTCAGAATAAATTCATCATTTCTTAAATAACCCACCAATTGAATAATTGATAAATATATTGATGTTTGTTTTTATAATTACAAAGGCAGGGCTTAAAGAAGCCAGTTCATGTCTTTTCAAACATAAAGGCACGTCACTAGACTTTTCCTAATTAATTAATTATTTCTATTTATTAATTATTAATTATTAATATTGATATTGATATTTAATGTTAGTATTGTATATATATATATATATATATATATATATATGTTATGTTATATATATTTTTATATAACATTGTCTTTCTCTTAAGGGAATCTTTGTCCTCAAAGCTTGTTGAGGACAAGAATTACGTCTGATTTCTTGCTTGTAAGGTCATCTCGCAATCTTTTGTGTTAGTATCTAATGCACTTGACGAAACAAAACAATATGAGCTATGAATTCTCAAAGAAAAATATCGCATCGTTTGTGAAATAGTTCATCTGATATCTATCTTTATTGGAGTTGTTTGTTGATCTTCTTGTTGGATGAAATTTCTCGTATTATGCTTAGTCTGTTGATTTTGAGTAATTTCTTTTTTGAATTCATAATTCTTTTGTTTATATTCATTTTGACCCTGTCGTTGGTCAAAATGATTTAAGGAATTCTTGTTGTTTGTTTTTTTACTAGATTCATTTCTTTTTTAACAATGACAAAGATTGGATTTGTATTTGCTTCTTTTTCATGAACTTGGCTTTTTTATTCCGAGGGATTTGATGTCCTCATCTAAATTTGCTCCAACTTGTTTTCCGACGAAACTTTACAACTCCTAAGATTCCTGATCATTTCTTCTTGTGCTTTCTTATCATCTTTAATCTTTTGAATATGATCCATTAGATCTTGTTTATGATTCTTAAGGTGACCATTTTCTTCAATGTTTTCTAACAAGTTCTTCTGAATATCTTGATTCTCCTCTTCTAACTTTTGATTGTCTTGTGTTTTATCCTTCGCTTTCTTGATTTGAAGAAGCAATTTATGGTTATGATCTCTTAGACGAGAGACCTCTTCTTCCTTGTCCATGGCGATATTGTCGAATTATTTCTGCATTTTTGTAATTGACTTTTGACCATCTTTGGTGATAATTTTTGAAATATTTTTAAGATCTTCCGATGTTACTGGATTTGACTTCCATGTAGAATCTTGTAATGTTATATTTTTCTTTTTGTATGAAAATGTTAAAAACTTCTTCTTCATGTTTAAAATGAATGTCCCTAGTGTTTCCATCCAGAGTGAACCCAAAATGATGGCAAGTTCATTTAGATATATAGTCACAACATTTAATTGGGATGCTAACTTATAATCATCAACTGTTAGTTGTAGTCCGCAATTTTATATTGCTTATCACCATAATTATATCTCTTTTCGATTACACTTGATTCTAAGACTAATAATTGATTTGCCAAATCGTTGCTAATGTAATTTTCCACGATGTTTGGACATACAGCTATGCTAATACTTTTTCCTTGAATAGTTCTCTTAATTTTCAATAGACCATTGACTACTTTTGAGTAGGTCTTAGGGAATCTTTCTTGAACTTTTGAACTTGCTAGAAGGCAACATTTTATTTTTATACAATTTTTTGTCAAATAATAATAATAATAATAATAAAATTATTATTAATAATATTTATATTCTTTGGATTCTTTTTTTTTTCTAGTTAAGTTATTATTAATAATATTTATATTCTTTGGATTTTTTTTTTTTCTAGTTAAGTTATTATTAATAATATTTATATTCTTTGGATTCTGTTTTTTATTTTTTTCTGTTAAGTTATTATTGATAATATTTATATTCTTTGGATTATCTTTTATCTTATTTTTTCTTTTAAGACTTTGTATATTGAAAGTAGATTAGATGGTTGGCAAGAATCCTTATTACCCTTCCCAACTGGATTCAAGTCTTGCTTCTTTTATTTTCCCTCTTCCCTCTAGGTCAGCAAATTTAAGAAAACCCTATTGATATTTAATAGTATTATTTTATATATCTTATTTTATATATATATAACACACCATATTTTTGTATATAACACACTAACCAATACTGAAAGAAAAGAGCAAAGTTTCAATGAAGATGAGCAAAGGTGCTCTGTACTTTAGTCACATAGTCGCAACCATTGCAATATAGAGATAGATCGTCTCCCAGTTTTTGGTGTAAGAGCCATCCAGTCACCGGTCAAATTTGAGGGCATGAGAAAGGCAAATGGTCTCAACTCTATAGATAGTTGCTGGAGCATATTCGTTAGTCTTCACTAGAGCATATTCATTACTGGACTGATCTGTAGCCTGTGTGGTTCATCGGTTTAAAAAAACAGTGTACTAGTGCCTTAGGGTTCGATGGGTGGCATTGTACAAACATTGATCCCGTATTCAATTCCTGTAGAATCATAATTCAACTTTGCCAGACATCAAAGTTATGAAAATAACAATTCTTTCATAATGCCAATATCATATTGTTCAATGAAGAAAACCAATACTGGAAAGAAAAGAAGCTGGAAATGTAACTGTTATGGCAAAACTATGATGGAAGTATAGAAATACTAGTTACATCAGCCGGATATTTGGAACAACGGGAAAAAAGCATAAAAAGAACAAATGTATTCATTATAATCATTACATTGTCCAAAAGTATTGCTATTTTAATGTTTTACATTAACCGATCAAGATATTCAATCACTTCAATCCAATACACAAAGCCTAGAATAATAGATTGACAGTTGTCAAAGATAGAATTAGCGAGAGGAACCTTTTTTTTGCACACGTCTAAATCTAAAAACTTGTGTATATATACTACCAAAAAGAAACAGAATGCCTGTTCCAGAATAACTGGATATCTATGAAATATATGAAATTGTCTTCAACATAGGCCTCGGAATAATTGGTCTTCTACTATACCTGTGATAATGTTGCCAACTGCCATTGTTATTGCTCCTTTCTTCTGAAATGTCCGCAACAAGTCAATGGTGAATGATATATCATTCTTGTATTGTTCATATGTAATTCCTATCAGTTGGGGTAGCAGATTTTCAAGGAGTGGTTTCCTCAAAGTGCAAAATATTTCTTTACCATCTGCTTCTAATATGCATTGCAGGGTATGGTCGTAGAAGAATTTTGTTTCTTTCCCGCATTTTGTACAGTAACATAACCCTGTGTATGGCAAAAATTTTGCAAGGATTAACTGGTGGCAGTCAATGCAAAAAGGCTCAAATGGAGGAATGTAAGTACTTCTTGCTTTTAAGACACCGTTAATCTGCAGAATGCAAATAGCAGATATTGTTAGAGTTTTTGTTTGTGTTTGCATTATTATTTTCTTCTGATCAACAATACAAAAAAGATATAAACCAGCTGGTTGCCAAAAGTCAATTCTGTGCAGGAGCAGGAATAGAATTAGAGTAAAAAGAAAATGAGAAAAAAAATGTTTTGGCAGAGATGAACATAGGGTGTGGTCATTTTCCTGGACAGTAGACTGTACAAGAATTTGCAAGCGTATCATTGCACACTGGTCTTTTAGTGGCTCAAAATATGTGGACATTCCAGATCGCAAATTTCGAGATCCAGTCCCTCCATTTCTAACAATATTTTTTAGCAGATACATGGGTGCAAAGCCAGAGGGCAATTGATGTTGGACCTCATGGAAGAAGTCTTTGTAAGCATCACCCAAGTGCAGCTGGAAAAAAAAATCAGTAACCTTAGTCTAAATTATTAATAGTAGCAAGAATATGTGCTCACTGCTCAAATATCAATTTAGTTTGAAAGACTAAGAATTCCAACAAATAATCTCAGAATACTAGCAGTGAAAAGAGGAAAACATATTAATCAAGGCATACTTACAAGTGCAGTATCATTTGTAGTTTGCCCATCTTTTATATCAAATTCGTATTGGTTGTTGTTTTGTTGGCAACTTGTTATAACAACAGCGACAGAACCAACAGAATACTGCTGGTTACATGTTCGCAATTCATTTATAGTAGCGTTTGGTGTTAATCTGCGATTATGGCAAACTTGTGGTATATTCTCAACAGAACTCCTGCTTGTGAGATGTATACAACTATGCACATCGCCCCTCTCGTACACAGTTTTCTGTTTTAGAACAAAGTCCGCAATGCGTACACTTGACCCATGTGAAAAATGAGGCATAAAACGAGCAATGAGATTGTTGCTCATGGTCACAGAGATAGTTAGCTGGCCGTATTTGTCAACCAAATCAGCATGCACCAGTTGCGCCTTTGCAGGTGAGTTCCAGTGTCTAACACATGCTGGACCATATACAACTAGGACATCACCTTCGAAGACACTGCTTGGCCTTCGTGTGCAAATATCAATAATTGAGGAAGGTGGACTGTTATTGGCTTCCAAGCTGTTAAATATAGGCAAGTTGTTACAAAATGTGAAGTAGTAAAAGACACAACAAGAGTAAAATAGACAAGATTTTTTTTATTTATACGATTAAATTGAGTAGATAGAAGAAGCTTGTTCAAGGAAAAAGAAAAGAAATTGAATTAAGAGGAATAGAATATAACCTTTCTAGACCATGGGTAGTTGCATTGTGGAGCTCACTTGTGACACTTGGACTGCAATCAGTAGCAAATGATGCACTGTAAGAAAAAACGCGGAACATATTATGCAGGAAGGAAACAACAATGCAAAAAAATGCATCATATTTATGACATGCACAACAATCAAGGAGAATGGAATACTGCAAAAGCAAAAGAATCATTTTTTTACCTCTGTGAATCTTGGTTGCACTGAGACTCTGCCATAGTACACTGAACCCCGAAATTTCCTATTGCTGAATGCTGTAGGCAAATGAACATGGATGTCAAAGGCAACATGCCGCCAGAAGTATGCATGGAATCACGATGCCAATGTGCATACAATAACTGTATTTATTTATTTTTCTTTTTTTTGGTGGTCGAATGCACAAGGAAACAATGTTGTTGTCAGCCAGTACATGCATATGCAAAGTAATTGCTTTGAATAACTTGCCAAGGAAAATGTCTGCAGCAATTGATTTAAATGACTTGCCAAGGAAAGTTAAGTAGCACAAAACAAGGATATTAAGAAACCATAATTGTGACTGCTTTATTGAACTTTGGATCTGATTTGGTTTCTTTTAAACTTGCCAAAAATGTTGGATCAATTAAGCCAACTAAGGATGGTCATGACATTTGCAAATAGGATATCTCAAAAGTAAGGATGTTTACATATTGGGACAACCATCGTGGATGTCACGGTCAGATTCACGAGGGAAATGCAAAACATGTATACCTCAAGAAGAAATACAATTCCAAGATTTCACTTTAACACCCATGGATCTTATTGAGGTCAACCACATATCTATTCAATCCCTGCAAAGTCTCTTCTTGATTTACCCAAATCAAATAACCAACCTACATAAACATCCTCAGCATTCAAAGTGTACATGACTTTTACTCCAATTTTAAGTCTTCTTCATTTTTGGCTCCATGGGATCGTTGGAGGATTGTAAATCCTCCATGTGCCCCAAAGGTTCCTTGAGAGTTTCTATGGCATCTCCAAAGACTAATGCTTAGTCCATCTACAATAACCTCATATCCGTGCATATATAGAAATGCATCCTTGATTGAGTTGTGTGCCTTACATCCATGTGTATAGTGGTGCTTTCCAACAAAAAATAAATGGAAGGGGAAGGTATGGGGTAATTGTTACAAAAGATGTTGTACTTGATGTGAACACTAATAAGGTGGAGTGCAAACACTTGCAGGTTTTAATTTTACTCAGTTATTAGTGCAGGCCTCAATCTACCCACTACAGCACAAAATGTGGGGGAACAAATAGGTTGGTAATTGAACAGATGGAGTAGTTCACTTAAATATTAACAATAAAGAATGATAAAACCTCTGCCCAACAATAAGAGGTCGTCGATTCCTCATTTATTTTAACAGCAGTGATCAAGTTTGGACCTCTGTCAAATTTAAGCACAACAATCCTTTTGTCAATAGAATGCTTTTATTATATGATAATATGCACTTCAACACTGTCGTGGAACTTCTTATTTCTTCTCTTCAAAATGTAGTACAATATAGTGATTCAATTCCTTGTTATTTAGGCAATCTGAGATGGTGTGTGAAAGGATATCTTTAGAAGCCTAAGAAAACAAGAATGTGGCAAAATCTAGTCCACAAAATTGGTTTTAAATGGTGTGTTATTTGGCTACAAAAATGCACGTTGACTTGTATCCTTTTTTTTAACGACAAGGGCTGACTCAACTAACCTTGACTCCTGTGGAAAAATGCTGCTGAGGCCAGTATGTACAGATCAGATTTCCTGTAGCATAAACAGAGTTTGCTCCAGGCCTTGTATCCTGTAGCAGCAACAACTAACTATGGGCAGTAATGGAGTGCTGTGCTTCCAGATCCTGATTGGATGAAACGACGCCCATATCTATTTAAGCGTTCTTGTTCCTAAGCCTATCAATGGCAGTTTTGCACTATTTCTTGAACCCTCCACTCAGCCTTCTATATTGGCACCTGTGGAGACACTGTGGAAGGGGCTGTCCCATATTTTGTCCAACTGATCACTCAATGCGCCAGTCTCCAGCAGGGCAGTAGCAGGACTAAATCTGACATATCTGTGTACAACAACTCTAAATTCTTTAGCCCTAACATGCATTTGTGATCCGTGGATGACAATTTATTGAACGCTCTTTCCCCTGTTTCTCCTTCAACCATTATAAATGGAAGTTTCCACAACGGACAAATGTGTACATCTAAAGTCTCAAGATTCTTCATCATAGCAAAATCCTGTGGTTCATTCTCTTAAGCCAGTGAACATCTCAAGTTTCGACCAAAGACTATTTGCAATCGCGAGTAATGGCATCGGCAGGTTCGAATCCCAGGGAATGCAGGTTCTTCTGGCAACATCTCGAGCTTACCTTATCGATGAGCTCATCATCTTACATCCATGTCATTGTGTTTCGTCCTTAGATTCAGGCTCCTACCACCACTAAAATCTGGTCAAAAAATGAAGGTAGTGGCCGCCAAATTAGGGGGTTATTAGTATTCTTTATGCAAAGGAATGATAAGGGCGGCCTGCAAAAGTCCCGATCTCCATCTTCTTAAAATTCATATGCGCACTGTCGCCGTTGGATTCGAACCTTGGACCTGATTTCTGCCGTCTGCGCGGCGTTAGGGCTTCAGCTTACAGGGAAAGGGGAATATGCAGTTTTTAAAGGGAAACTTCTTGATTTCTTAATGTTTTGGTTTATTAGACTGTTCAACAAACCCTTAATAACAAGACCAACTACTTACCAGACCATGCCTCTCTCCGGCCTGAAATTCAAGCTTCTGCTGATGTTGGGCCTGAGTGTAAAGCTGTGACAGAGAATTGGCAGCACTGCAGAAGGTGGTATACACGGTCTTCTCAACCTCATCCTGCCCTGTGTTCTCTGACTTCCTTTTCTTTTGCATTTCTCCCTCTGGCGGCCTCGTTCCTCAACCCAAGACCTCAAATTTAACTTTAGCAACAACCTTTCAAGTCAACAAGACTCAAGAAGGGTCAAAAACATTAAAAAAAAAGGGATACAATCAGAATCAAGCCAACAAGACTTCAATACCCCAATAACAGTTACAGAATGAGTATATGAACATAAATGCTGAGATCAATACGATCAAGATAATCGTTTCTGATGCACCCAACTCTAGCATTCATGGATAGCAGGTGGGGTTTAATGAACAGGATTTGATAATAAAAAAATTAAATTGCGAACTGGGTATCTCACTTACAGATGCAGAAATTGAATTACTAATAGATAGGATGAATTCCCACTGTACCCAAACAAGGAACTTGGAGTTCATGGATATATTCAATCAAAGCAGCAAGTTTCAGACATAGTCCCATGAACTTGGAATTCATGGAAATATTCAATAAAAGCAGCGAATTCATGGATATATTCAATAAAAGTAGCGAGTTTTAGACAAAGAACTGCTATCAAATTATATGGCGCCACATTTTGTTTGAGTGGGTGACAGAAAATGACAACGAAACTTCACAGGTGCTGTGAATATGAAATTTCTGTCTCTTTTTCTGTGCATGATGTGATTATACGATATTCCCAACTTCTGCAGCCCTTGATGCAGACTAAAAAGGAAACGCCCTTGATACAGTAATCCCCATACTATTGCAAGTAGAATAAAACAATGAGAAGAAAGTGAATGCAGAAATACTAAATTTGATGGTTGACAAAAAGCTAATCCACATTCCTTAGCTATTTAGATCACTGGAACTCTAATTATGTCATTAAAGTTGTTTAAATTAGGGTTTATAAAACACAAGTAAGGTGTTTCTCTTCGCATGAACCTTTCATGAATTTGATATATTTTGGTTTTCAGTATTACTTTGGAAATCATGGAGAATATTTTAGTATTTTGTTATAGATAAGGTGACATAAGGATGTTGTAATGTATTTTATTTTCATAATTCTTTTTGAAAGAAATTTAAATGTTTTGATGATATTTTTTTAAGTTTATTAATTTATGAAGGGAGAAGTTTAAATATATAGGATTTATTTTGGATAAAAGCTTTTTTTTTTATCTGGTATTTCTATTTTGCAAATTTTGAATTTAATTGTGTTTTAATGATAATTTTGATAATAAAAATTGATTTAATACCATAAAAATCTTTGAAATGCCCAGATTTCATAATTTAACAATTATTAGAATTTTTTTTTAAAAATAGCTGTTTTTTCAAAATAAAATTGTGCCAAAGAAATTAAATATTATATTCAAAATCGTGGAATGTTAAGACTAAAAGTTTATAATATTATAATCTTTGTGAGTTAGAAATTTAAAGTTTTCCACTTTGGAGCGCACCTACATCTACATCAACATCAGGAAACTTCTTATATTTGTTGTTTAATGGTTTGGAATTTATTATTTTGAGAATATATTTTAGTATTTTATATTTTGGTGTTTAATGGTTTGGAATTTATTACTTGGAGAGAATATTTTAGTATTTTGTTATGTCCATGGACTTTTTTATTTGAGAGTCAGGGTGGACTAAGGTGTATGTTTTTTCATCTTATATGACAGTTGTTCAAAATTCAAAATGAACAATTATAAAAAAAAGGATATAAACAATAATTGATAGCTATTTAATGAATAGATAACTCGTAACAATGCATGAATAACTCATAGCTGATAAATGAATAACCAAAAGTTCATGGTATTTAACTAAAATAAAAAAGACTATAAAAAATAACTAATAGTTGATAAATGGATAACAGGAAGAATAAATGGATATGAGGAATAAATAAAAAATTCAAAACGATCTTTCCATAACTATCTCTTAACCATTTGATCCCTATCAATTTGATCGACCCACAAATTATGTAGATGTGCTAGTTATATATAAAGTGGCAGAAAGATGTTGCCATGTATTTCTTTTTCATAATCATCTTTTGAAAACAATTCATTGAAAATATGTTTTTGTTAAGTTTATTAGTTCATGATATTATAATCTTTGTTAGTCATAATTTTGAAGTTTTCCATTTTGAGTATTATATGTTTCAATAAACTTTGTATAATGGTTTGGAATATTTATATACATATGCAATTGATTACTTCTTCAATTTGGTTTATTTTTGCGAATTCTATTATTAGGTTTTGTGTTTTTAATTTTTTTAATGCTTCGAAATCTTATAAATAAGATCACCTAAATATTGCTTTAAGACAATCAATCTTAGATTTTTTTTAATATACAGACTAGTTGCCTAAAGATTTAAAATATATAGAACAATGAAAGCTAGGTAATACAATCTACAATATTTGTCAGGATTTTTTTTTCGGCTGAGCGTTAGGATCGAGGAGTCTACCTCACGTTGTGCTCCCATCGGCGATTGGAGGGTTCTGTGTTGGACGGGCTTGCTGCCAGTGCTTTGAGTTTGGCCCTGGGCTCCAGGCCCTTGCTGGGATGCAATTGGTGCTGAATCTGAGGCTGCCCTGAGCTGGCCCATGTGCTAAGGGGCATTCTGGTGGGGCAATCCAATGATTGGTGTGGGCGGGGATCCGTCCCCGGATCTACGCCTAGATGCCTTCGACTGATTAATCTCCTCACACAACAGGAGATCCGACAAAGGCGATCCCCCAAAATTTGTCAAAAGACTTGAAGATGTGCTAGAGGTTGCCCTTCCACCGAAAGAAACCATTCGGGTAGCTCTCTCTCTGGCAGACCGAGCTCTGATCAGGCAATTCATGGGGCTCTGGCCCTCGCCCAAAACAACAGACAGCTGGGTCCAAAGAAACTGGAGGCCCCTTATCACCAATAATGTTGCTTCATACTCTGTCAAAAGAGGTTATTTTCTTTTCGACTTCGAATCCAAGGAAGACAAAGAGTTAATTTTCAGGAATGGGCCCTACTTCATGGGACCGCAGGGTCTTTATCTTAACAAGTGGACTCTGGACTTCGATCCCGAAGTCGATACCCTGAAAGCAGTGCCTGTCTGGGTTAGGCTACCTAACCTTCCTATGCACTATTGGAACCCTAAATCCCTTCAAGCCATAGGGACTACTCTGGGGAACTACATAGATATGGCTAGTCCAAAGGACCAATATGCTTGTGCCCGTATTTGCGTTGAGGTCGACCTCGAAGCTGGCTTGCCAGAAGCTATTAAGTTAACTGTGGGAAATTGGTCCCACTTCCAAAAACTTGACTATGAACAACTACCTTTCAAGTGCAGAGGCTGCCACGAGTATGGACACTTCATCTGCAACTGACCTAAAAAGCCTAAGACCCAGCAAGACAAGGCAGAGGGATGGCAAAAGATGAATAGATCTAAAACCAAAAACCAATCCGAAAGGGATCCAAAAAAGGGTAAGGGGACCAATGAAACAAGGGTCAACCCTCCCGAAGGATCCCTAGAAACATCCAAGACCAAAGAAACGGTGGAAGTAAGGGATGATCTCATTGAAGTCGAAGAGAAATACAGTAATGGAGGAAATAAGGAGCCCGAAGCAGACCTATCAGCCTAACAAATGAAGGACCAAGACGAAGAAATGGCATCGGTTACGGTAGGAGAAACCATGGGGAAGTTAGAGGAAGACTCTAGAACAGGAGAAGAGGAAGAGGAGGAGTGGGAAATCGAACTAACTACTCCAAGAATGTCTAAAACCAAATGAAGGAAATCCAGGAAAGAAGTTAGGGAGCAAGCAACCTACAAGGACAAGCTGCAAGGCTCCCAACCAACCTTGGAAAAGCTGATGAAAAATACTAGGAACACCCGCCAGCAAGGGCATGCCCAGAAAAGGATGCCTTCGCTCTCTAAAAGTAAGTAATGAAGGTCCTCTTCTGGAACTGCAGAGGTGTCGGTAGCAAAACCAAGGAAGAAGCAATGACAGATCTAACTTCTTTACATCAGTCGGGCATCTTTCTGATCCAGGAGACCAAGATGGAGGAAGCTGCATTTCTCCATGTAAGTAAAAAATTTTGGAAAAATAAGGGTAAAGCTGTATTTAGTTCAAGGGGCGTGTTCGGAGGCATTGGGACTCTGTGGGATGATAAGAAATTTGACGTTGTCGATATCAAGTACAGTACACATTGGATCCTCACCTTGCTGAGGCAAAAAGCCACAAACTCCCTGGTAAGTATATTCAATATTTATGCTCCCAATTCTATTGCTGAAAAAAATGTCTGCTGGAACCTCCTGCGCGAGGAAAAGAGCAACCTACAAGGTAATATTATACTTGCGGGAGATATAAACGTCATACTAAGTTAAGAGGAAAAACGAGGAGGCTCTATGGTCAGGGACCCCATAAGAGAAACTGTCGATGAGATCATCCTGGAATGGGATCTCATGGACATTAAGCCTTCTATTGGAAAGTATACTTGGAATAACAAGAGGATTGGGCCTGGGCATATTGCTTCCAGACTCGATCCATTCCTGGTCCAAGACTCCTTCCTCTTGCTGGGACTAAATTTATCTTCCAAAATATTACCATTCGGAGTATCTGATCATAAGCCCATCCTTCTTAAGATGGTTAATAATAAGAGCTGGGTCCCTATTCTGTTTAGATTTAATCGCCTGTGAGCCAATCAAACTGAGTTCCTAAGGATTGTTGCCGACTCTTAGTCCCTCCCAGTTACAGGGTCACCTTTCTACGTATGGGAGTAGAAGCTCAGAAGGCTTAAAAAAGAACTAAAAGCATGGGCTAAGGCGATTCCCTCTCCCTCTGATAAAAAATCACACGCTGCTCTTGAGCCGGAGTCCCATCAGGCCGCCATGGAGGATAATATCATGGACAATATTGACATCCATACTGAGCTCAAACTGCATACGAATCTCCACAAGGCCTGCAAACTCGAATCCGATTGGTGGAGATTAAAATCTAGATGCAAATGGCTGATTGAAGGCTATAGGAACATGAGTTACTTCCACAAGCATGTTGAAGCAAGGAAAAACTTCAACTGTGTGCAGGAAATTCAAACTCAGGACAGAATTATCAACAACTTCGACCAAATTAAGATGGAAGCGTCAAGGCACTTCAGTGATCTCTTCAATGCCCAGCCTATCGTGGATGACGCCGAGCTCATGAGACTGATCCCCAACGCTATAAAAAACAATGACAACGAGGCTCTTAATCAGAGTATCACGATGGATGAGATCAAGAGGGTTGTTGATGGCATGGAGGATGACAGATCCCCAGGGCCCGATGGGTTTAATGCTAACTTCATTAATCTCTGCTGGGACATCATTAAAAATGATTTAACCAAGATGGTCAAGAAATCTTAGAGATGCAGTAAAATAGGAGGCAGCAAGAACTCTGCCTTCCTGGCTCTAATCCCCAAAGAGAAGGAGGCCAAATATTTTGACAGGTTCCGGCCTATATCACTGTGCAATATAGGTTATAAAATAATCACTAAGATAATGGCTAGCAGACTTAAACATATCCTTCTGAGACTGATCCCTGAGAACCAAGGTGGATTTATCAAAGGCAGGAAGATATGGGAAAATATTATCTTAGTCCAAGAGGCTATACACTCTAGTCTGAAGAATGGCGAAAAAGGAATGGTGGTTAAAATTGATCTTGCCAATGCCTTCGACAGAGTCAGCCATCCCTTTCTCTTCCAAGCAATGCAGAAATTTGGCTTCGCTTCAGAATTTATCTCTTGGGTCAAGGCCTGTATCAGCAAGTCGTGGATTGCCCCGCTTGTCAACGGAAGAGCTGCTCCCTTCTTCCAAGCTTCGAGAGGTCTGAGGCAAGGCTGCCTGCTCTCCCCCCTCCTTTATGCCATCTAGGCTTCAGTTCTAAGCTTTCATCTAGACTCTGCCAGGCATGAACAGGACCTTCCTGGCATCAAGATGGCTAGGGGCATCAAAGAAATTAACCATGCGCAATTCGCGGATGATACTATCTTGCTTCGAGGAGCCAGTCAAATTATAGCCCGATGATTCAAGATTGAATTGAACCGTTACTGTCAAGCATCTGGAAGCCAAATCAATCTAAGGAAAAGTTAGATTTGTGGTTGGAATATCAATCCTAGGGAAATGTCAGATATCTCTCGGGGTCTCAACATGGGTGGGGTTGTTGTCTGGGAGTCATTCAACTATATAGGGATTCCCATCTTCAAAACCAAGCCCAAGAGCTTGGCCTCGAACCCAATTGTGGAGAAAATAAAAAACAAAATCAAAGGTTGGGGATCAACTTGGTTAAACTTGGCTGGGAAGGTAGTCTTAATCAAAGTTGTCTTGAATAGCTATCTGCTCTATCAGAGCTCTCTTCTCCTTGCTCCGGCCAAAACTATAAATCAGATAGAAGGATTGATTAGATCCTTTCTTTGGTAGGGTGGCAGTGTTGGAAGAGGCAAAAAGTTTGCACTGGTGAGCTAGAAAACAATAAAATTGCCGAGGTCAGAGGGCGGTCTTCACATCAGAGACCTCAGAATTCAAAACTTGGCTATGGGAGCCAAGCTGCTATGGAACCTGCTCGCCCCCAAGCCCTCCTGGTCCAATCTTGTGCTGAAAGCTAAGTATTTCAGGGGCCCGAGGCTTAGATGCCTTGAAGAGGGTCACGTGAATCAGAATGGCTCCTCAATCTATAATCTTTGTGTAAAGGCACTGTCACATTTTAAGGTTGATTTGTATTGGGTCCCAGGCAATGGGAAACTGATTAGTTTGTGGCATGATAGAGTCTTAGGAAAGACACCTCCTCAAATACCTCGCTTGCAGCAATGGATGGGCGTGTTGAGGATGAAAACGATTTGGGATATTTCCAAGTGGAAGACTGAAGAACCTTATCGTTGGGTTGGCTGGAATTTGCCAGAGTGCCCTGTTGAATTAGAAGCTGAGAAGTCTCTGCTATTCGTCCACTTGGCTGGGCTTGCACCAATTGGAAAAAATAGTAAGGATTGTCGTGGCTGGGGAGGGCAGTTAGGTAGATACTCAACGTCTGAAGGTTACCAGCGCTATGCTGCTAATTACAATGTTCCTGTCAATCCTCATCTCTAGAATTACCTTTGGAAAAACAGAACGTTGTCGAAGATCAAATTGTTCACTTGGACGCTTATGCATGGAAGAATACTCACCGGCGAGAATCTGGAAAAAAGAGGGCTCGCTGGCCCGTTTCGTTGCCCCTTATGTATTGAGGCCATCGAAACTATCAGTTACTTATTCTTACAGTGCCCTTATGCCAATTCGGTATGGAATGATGTGTTGCGTCACTGGGGAGGTGTAGTGCATCTACCGGTTAGTATACAAGACTATTTTTTTAAATGGGAAAGCCTATACCAAGGTGAGCTAAACCAGAAAAGTGGTGTGAGAGCCTGTTGGTTGAAACTTCCCAAATTAATCTGTTGGTGTATATGGAATGAAAGAAACTACAAGATTTTTCAGGAAAAGACTTAGCCTACGTGGAAGACGACTATTAAAATTAAAGCTTTGCTCGGGGAGGTTGTCAGTATCTCCAAGATCCCCATTAACAAAGGAAATCTGACAGATAACGAAAAAGAGTGGATGCAAAGTTTCAATACCCTGGCTGTAAATAATGCAGATGCAAATAAATTGGAAGAATGGGATATCGGGATGGATAATTCTCAATTTGAAAATTGGCTAAAAGAAAGGAAAATTTTTAAACTCTTTTTTAACTGGGCTTCCAAAGGGAACCCAGGGAAGGCCAGGGGAGGTGGAGTCATTATTAATCCAGATGAGAACGTCTGTTGGAATACTGCTGGAACATTGGTTATGATACTAATAATATGGCTGAGGCCTACGGGCTATGGCAAGGCCTAAAGCAATTGCTGGAAAAAGGAGTTGATAAGGTCATGGTTTTCGGAGATTCCAGGGTTATTATACAGGCAATGAATGGGGGAAGAAGGAGCGAAAATGTTAGGACAACAAGAATGATAAGGAGAATTAGATCCAAGGCTAAACTGTTCAGGAAGGTTTATTTTTTTCATATTCTTAGAGGTCTTAATGCCTTGGCGGATATTGCAGCCAATAAATCCATAGCTGCGGATCTCAATGAACTCATTGTTAATTCAGTTGTAAGCAGTGACATCCCTCCTTAGCTCTTCTGTAGGTCATCGATTGAAAGAAGTGGTGACTGGGATGCTTGTTGTATTGTGTTTTCATTTCAATGGTCTCTTTGCTGAGTTTTAATTATATCATAACCATTCTTGTTAAAAAAAAAAGGATTTAAAATATAAAATAAATGCACGGAGATAATTGTAAGACCATTATAATACCACACCCATATTGGTAGCACTTCTTATTATACCTTGGCATCTAAACAACATAATGTCTTGTGTTGTAGACACCTCTAAACACGTCCCTGATTGACAGTCCTTACATTGTTTTATCTCTTGGGAATTATGGAAAGGCATGAGTAAAAGAATTTTTGAAAATGCTACTACCAATGCTCTTACCATTTTCTTAAGGGGTCGGGTTGTCTGCAAAGAGTTTTCTGTTGAAAAGGAAATTGGATCCTTGCTCCCCAACATAGAAGATCATGTGGTACATTTCCCAAATGACAAACTGTTGGGGTTTTTTGATGGGTCGTCACAACAAGACTCTTCTTTATGTGGGGTTGGTGCCATTCTCATTTTGGATCATGCTAGAATATACAAACTATGGATGTGATGCGATTCTGGATCAAACACCAAGGGTGAGCTTCTTTCATTATGGCTCCTTTTGCATTTCTCTATTTGCATCAGCCTGGAAGGTATCGGTGTATATGGTGATTCAAAGGTTATTATCTATTGGGCTTTAGATGTTCATAGTATCAATATTCTTCACCTCTCAGCATGGCTTAAACAAACTAGACTGATGATTGGTCGCTTCAAGAATATTTCCTTCTCACATGTTTATAGGAAGCATAATCAGTTGATTGATTCGCTTTCTAAGAAGGCCCTGCTCGCGATGGAAGGATATTATTTCTTCGAACTTTGGGTAAATGGCTCCCTTTCTTCAAAGGGGAGCTTTGAGTCTTTTCAGTCACGAGCTCTGGTGGTCTTGCGTAGATGTTGTTTTTTATTATGGTTATATTTATTTTTCTCTTGATGTGCTCTAGACTATGGATTGACACATCTCTATTCTGCTCCTTATTTGGTCTTTTTCGTTTTTTTCTTCTAACTATAATCCATGTAACTTGTCTTTTATTTTTTGGTAGAACTTTCGTCCTATATCTTTTGGACTTTATACTTTTAGTAAATATACTTCAATAAAATATATATATTTTTTATGAAAAAAAAAGGCTTAAAAAAATCTTTATTTGTCAAGTTGATGTACTTTATTCTCCTTAATGGTTGCCTTTAATGGAATTTAGAATGAGAAATTCAAAAGTCTCCCTTAACCATCAATGGACGGTAACATGAAATGTTATAGCAATCTTGATAAAATTGTTTATTAAAACTTGGTTATATTAAAATTAATTTAATAAAAATATTTGAAATTTAAAAGGAAGTTTTTTTTGTTTGTTTGTTAGATTATCTATTACTTGTGAGGCTAGCCTCTAGTCTAAGAAACTCTGATTTAGGGGTATTTAAGTTGTTAAGATCTTTTAGGGATAGCATTGGGACTAGGCCACACCAACCCTTAGTATGGTAGGATTTTAAGTGTCTTCTCTGAGCTATCTTGTGAGATTCGAACTAAAGTGGTCATACAAAGCTAGGATCCACAAAACCAACTATACTAACTAGATTTAACTAATTTAAATAAATATTAAACATTCTTATCTATTTTTTACCAATTTATAAAAAATACAAAATTTCAAATTTATATTAAATTAATTTAACTAAAAAAGGATTAACTTAAAATATTTATCAATTATTTATGAAAAAAAATCATATTAAATTTTATAAAAGTTAGAGATATTTAATTTAGATTTAAAACTTCATTATTTATTTTTTAATTATAAATTAAAAATAATATTGAAGCGAATCTGCTGATGTGTTGTTGTTGAATGATTTTAAAAAATAGTTATATATATTTTTTAAAAGACAAGTTTTATAATTTAAAATTTGGGAAAAAAAAATGTAGTTAAAAGTGTTGTTGTCGAATGATTAAACAAGTGGAAATAGCAACATAGTTGCTAAGTACCTGCCTCTTAAGAAAAGTTCCAAGAAAATAGTAATAGAAGTTTATCAAGAAGATCCCCATCTGAAACTGGCACCAGGTTGGAGGCTTGGAAGTGAGGGGTAGTTTATGTAAGTATTGGCTTATATAAAACTATCATAATACGAGTATGCCTTAGACCTCAAGCTTATTCTAAACTCTTAAAATTAAATTAAATTATATGAGGTAAGTGCAATCTTTTGTAATTCAATTCAATACATGTATAATGACAACTATTATCTGAATTTTGTTTCACTTTTTTGAAACCAACTTAATTATAATTATATGAGTGAGACTGCCAACTGTTGCAATGGTAGC
>LPNX010995703.1:1908-82620 GCA_001517045.1 Pseudotsuga menziesii | reverse complement strand
GAAATATCTATATAAACATGAAACAAATGTAATGAGATACTTATAATTATAATTATGAAACAAATGTAATGAGAAAAAGCTGTGTTTGCTTATTCAAACGAAAAGACTTGGAGCTTCATTGTCGAGGATCGGACTGCGGTTACAAGATTTCACTCCACAGAAAATGCTGAAATGTAATGTAGAGTTAAGTAAAAGAGGAATTGCCCTAATAATGATCATGGCCAGGCTCCGGAACTCTATTAAGCAAATGCACCCTTCACATGGCCTAAATAGCATTAAGAAAGCACTTTTAACAGCAATAGTTCCTGAAACTTGTGGCATGCTTTTAGGGCCAACTAATCCCAATAACTCGACCGGTTCATCAGTAAATCCAATCCTGTGATGAATTATTCGTTACATTAGATTTGATTACTAACAGAACACGTACATGCATTGAATCACTAACTTGAACAATTAGCTATTCGGCTACTACATTTCAACGAGTTTGAATCCCTCGAGTCCGAAAATGCTTACAATATTAGAGATCTGACGTCTCTTATTCGGGTCACATACTTCCGTCATAAATAGACTGGCCGAATGGTCTCAGGGAATTTTGCATATCGGAGAATTTTACTTCGGGATTTCCATCTACAGGCTCCTTGGAATTCAGACCCCCTTGATGACGATGCGACAAATATTCTACTGGCCGAGCCGTCTGCGCTTGTTCCTCTGTTCTATTATGATGTTCAGCTGGCTCCAACAAACTGAACATCTGCTGGCCAGCTTCCAGGCTGCTAGCGCTATCACTGCTCCCAACCATCCATTGCGAGCACAGTCTTCCTTCATTTTCCTAGCAAGATCCTGTACAACTCTTCGGGATTCGCTCTGCAGCTGTGGATAGCAATGGCAATAAAAGTCAATTACTTGCAATATGACATTTTCTATGTATTCCCATACCTTGAATACCAACTCTAAGCTCCTTCCTGTGATCTGCTCCACCAGCCTCTGCAACAGATTCAAGAACACTGGACGTGACAAGAAGTTAGGAAGCCCGACGCCCTTTGCCTCTTCCAGCATCTCTGTCTCCTTTGCCAGAAATTTTCCACCGATGGAGCCGGTGTTGCGGAGATCGTTATAGTAGATCTCAAACATCTCCCGCATTCGAGCCGTGCAGTGCATTTAATTATCATCATGGAATTGCTTGAAGTCCCCCTCAATCACAATTTTATTTAGACATTCTTTCATCGAATTCAAGACCTTCACGAAAGCCACATCGGCCTCACGTGAATTGCAGAGATGCTACGGGAGATTTGTGAGCTCCGCCTGGCGTTCCGAGAGCATAGTGTCGATTTTCTTGACGATTGTTGGAAGCGATTTGTTGATGATTTTTGCTTGAATTTGCATCAATCTCGTCGCCAAAACCGGAATCCCGACAATGGATTTGTCGTTTTTTTGAGCTTCGGATGGGCATTGAACAATGCTTTCTCCTTCGCCTGCGCCTCCTCGTTGGTTTCATCGTTGAGGCGGTTTCGAACACAGACATAGCTGAGACGTATGTTGACAGCATTCATTGTTTACCTTCTCCAGAAGCCCTTCCGGCGCCCGGTCGCATTTCGTCACCACGGCCAAAGTTCGTTTTCCACGCTCGTCCTCAATCTTGGACATTCGAATGGACTCGCAGGTGGAGAAATCCACATCTGCGGATATTACATTGAGTATAATGCTCTCATTTGGGCCTATGTAATGCTTTATGATTTCTGAAATTTGTTCGTATATGTCTGCCGGCTGGCCTGGAATGGGCACCCGTGTTATACCTGGCAAGTCCACCATTGTGAGTTTCCATTCTCACAACCTCTAGCGTGATGGGAACATAACTTATGCCTGAGCCTACTCCCACGATGGCTGCTGTAGCAGATTCGATTTTCTTTGTTATCTGGTATTCTTCTATTTGCTCCTTCTTGTCAAAGTGTTCAATGGAAATTGAAGCTTGTGCTTTGTCTTTGCAGCTTTTGAGACGCATAACGAGAGGAACTCGCGTGCAAATACCTTGGCCTCTTGGAAGCTTAACCCCTGCGAGGGATTCGAGCACGCTTGACTTGCCGCTGGATTGATCTCCTACAACCACTATTGTTGGGAGCTGGATGCCTTCCTTGGTAATGTTCAGGTTACGTAGCTTGTCGATTACGTTCAGCAAAGGACGAATTTCTTGCTTGTATGATACATCAATGCAGCTCAAGCTCCCGGCCTCGTCTTCGGCCTCGAACTGCACATCTTCCTCCGGCTCTGAGGCGGCCAAGATCAGGTTCTCTGGTGCGACATCCCCCATGGTGTATTCAGGGATCATCATACCGCTGCTGGAGGCCAGCTCCGGCGCCTCTAATATTTCTTCTTCATCTGAATCGCCCAGCATTAAATTTGACATCGTCAACCTTTTGCTTGAACCAGTCATCGACATGTATGCGAGCAGGCTCTTTGAATTATAAATAACATAATAATAAAATATAATAAATGTTGATGTCATAGTTGCCATGTGTCAAGTGAAAACCAGATACCAAACTCCAAGGCTGACATCATCTCCTGACTGGCCAATTAGAAGCTGACAAAATAGCAAATAGAAATATTTTTATTAAAATTTAAAATATTTAAAAATTGTTATTTTTCATATTGCAAAGTTAAACTTTGGAATAGAGATTTTAATCTTTTAATATACACCAATATGCACCAGGTAATACCAAAATGCACCAGGTAATACCAAAAGTCAAAGGGGTTTGAATTCAAACGATTACAATATACCTGCTGAGGCAGGTATAATAAATGGTTATATATAATTTTTAAAAGACAAGTTTTATAATTTAAAATTTGGCAAACAACTTTATCAAAGATTTTATTCAATTATATAGATTTTCATATATTTATATATATTTATTGTTCTATTTTACATATATAAATGGAGATGTTCAATTATATTGCTTCTTTTGCTCGTCCAATTTATGTTGCACATGTTCAATTATATATACATGTTCAATTATATTGTTTTATTTTACATATATAAATGGAGATGTTCAATTATGATGCTTCTTCTGCTAAAGTTGTGGCATTGGAGTATGCATTGTCTATGCAATCTTGGGGAGGGTGGCCACTTTGTTGGAAAAAGATTGATAATTAAAGGTTAACCACTTTTGTTTTCAAATACTTTGTGGTTTATTCTAACACCAAATCCTTTTTTTTCAAAAAGGAAAAAAGACTTTTTTTTTGTTATTTTATTAAATCATTTTTTTTTACATAAATAAGTCATACTTTATTCTTTCTTAAGAATTTTTTTTTAGATATTTATTTTCTTCTGAGTTAAGACATAAAACATATTCTTTATATATAAATCAGGTCTTTCCACAAAACCAAGAGGTTACAAAAATACTTAACTTCAAAGTTTTTTTAACAAAAATCAGGTCATATCAATCTAATCAACCTATCTTTCAGAAAGCAAAAGCCCCTCCAAATATTCTTGATACAATAGAGAACCTACCTTGATATTAATATCCTTTTTAGAAAGGCTATCCACCATCACATTGAAAGATATGGAAACATGTTTGAAAGAACTATGAACGAAGAAGCTTTTTAATAGTTGAACTCTCTGACACCATTGCTTGAGCATCGAACCTCTAGATTGTAACCATTAATCCATTCAATTATCACTTTAGAGTCGCCAAAGATACTGATATCTGAGATACCAATAAGAGCAGGAAACTGTAATAAACCCCACAAACTCAACAGTTCAACTTTAGTGTTGGTTCCCTTCCTCCACCCAGACATAAAGTAAAATAATGTTCCTTATTTAAACTAAGAACCATTCTATGACCACAAGAGGAATTTGAAGAAGCTCCATAAAAAAAACCTTCAACACAGAAAGCGGTAGTATCTGGAGGGTATATCCTTTTAGTCTTCTTTAAACGATTCAAGTCCACGTATTCATTAAAAAGACTAATTCCTATATTCCCACAAATCATTACATTGGGTAAGGTATTTTGAAAAACAATCTTATTCCTCATAATCCAGATAGACCACAAAATAAAAATAGGAAGAAGTGTGAATAACTCAAACTCATGGAACCAATCAGTGAAGGATTCTTCAAGATCCTCAAACCCCCACTCATAACTGATACCAAGCAAATATTTAGCTATTGACCATACTTTCCTGCAAAATAAACATTTTACAAAAATATGTAAAACAGTTTCACTCTCTTGTTTGCACAAGAATCAATAGCTTGGGTCCTGCCATCCCCTCCTCATAAGATTTTTCCAAGTTAAGAGTTTGTCTTTTAGAGCTAACCACCAAAAACATTTCAGTTTTTTTGGTACATTCCTGTTCCACAAATTTTTAAACCACCACCTATTATCCTCCTTAACCCAATTTTTTGCAATAAAGTCATAAGCCAACTTAGCAATGATAATCCCTGTATTTTTGTTCTCTAGCCAAGCTAATTTATCTTCTTCGGCATTCTTCTTAACCCCTGCCTCCTTCAAGACATCTATATAAATATCCCATTAACCTGTAAGCCCCACATCTCTATCATTGAGCCAATATCCACCCTTCATAACCGATCATTTAGGTCTCTTAATCAGATCAAGAGTTTTGAATCCAATCAACTCTAAATGGTCAAGAATTTCCTGGGGAAAATAAAAAGAGCATTATCACCAAGTTACAAAAGGATCCGCCCAAATAACAACATTTTTTCCATTTCCAATATCCCAACTAATCCCTTTTTTATCCAATGAAAAACTTTAAGAAAATTGTTCCATATAAGTGAAGCTCCATTGAGATCAATTTCTGCCAATCTAAACCAACTATTAACATTCCTCTTCTTCAAATACTTAGTTCTCATCACCATACTCCATAGACCTTTATCAAAAATACGTCTCCACATGCCTTTTAAATAGAGAGCGGTATTAAAACCTGTCATATTTTTTATGTCCCAACCACCCATGTATTTAGGTAAAGCAAGTTGTGCCCAAGAGGCCGAATGAAACTTTATTTCATTCCGTGTAGTTTCCCACAAAAAATGAAAAAAAATTGCTCTTATAATGTTTATGATAGATTTTGGAAGCATAACTAGTGAACACCAATTGATAGGAAGACTTAGCAGAGTTGCCTTGAGTAAAGTAAGTCTTCCATCCATAGAAAGAAACATGTAAGACCAATTTTCTATTCTTTTTTCAATCCTCTTTATCAACCAAAACTAATCCTTTACACGGTAATTATTTGGTTTTAGTATAAAACCCAAATATCTGAAGTTATCCTCCATTTGTTCATACTTAAACTAATTTTTTTTTGTGTAGTTCTGTCTATGTCTCTGTCTGAACTTTATGTGCATAGATGCAAGATTTTTCAGCATTGATTTCCATACATGTTGCATTATAAAATATTTCCAATATAGCAAGCAAAACCTTACAATCTGTTATATTATCCAACCCAAAGAAAATTACATCATTTACATAAAGCAAATGAATAATTTTGACATCTGCTGAGAATTTTATACTTGAGAAGGGACCTTCTTTGCAGGATTTAGTTGTCATCCTGCTTAACCCTTCAATCATTAAAAGAAATAACAAAGGTGACATAGGACAACCCTGCCTTAAGCCTCTTGAGCTTTTGAAGAAAGTAGTTGGAGATCCATTTATCAAAACCTCAAAATTTCCAGTTGAAACACAAGCCATGATCCACATTACCACTTGAGCAGAAAAACCAATCTTAAGAATCGTCACAAAAGAGATAAGATTTTTTGTCTTGGCCAAATGTAAACATTCCTTTGTAACCCCAATAGCATCTAAAATATGCACGTTAGATAAAAAGCCAAATTGCTCTTTTGAGAGTAACTCTGATAGATTCGGTTTAGTCTACATGCTATCACTTTTGTCACCATCTTATAAACTAGGTTGCAAAGTGCAATAGGCCTGAAGTCTGAAAAACGTCTCTAGATTGTCCTTTTTTGGAATAAGGGTGATAAAAGTAGAATTTAGAGACCCTATAATTAAGCACTCCTTCCTGGAGAACTCCTCAACTTCCAGCAACTCTTCACCCATGATAACCAAAAAACCCAAGAACAACTCAACGGTCCAACCATCTGGACCGGGGCTTTTGTCTTTGGCAAAGCAAGATAAAACCTTCTGTATTTCATCAAGTTAAATAGCTTTGCCTATCTCAACACCTTCTTCCTTGGAGAAAAAAAAAGGAATATGCTATAGGACCTTCATTTGATTACCAATAAGAGCCTTTCTCTAATCTCTAAAGAGAGTTTTGAAGTGAGTTTCAACATATTTTTTGATATTACCTTGAGAAGTTATCATGTTCTCGTCTTCATTCTTGATTTCCCAAATTGTATTTTGATTCCTGTGATAAGATGCGAACCTGTGAAAAAAATGAATGTTATTACTACCAGCTTCGATCCAAAGTGATCTACTTATAGTCTCATTGTGTCTTCTTCTTTCTTTAGAATAACATCCCTTTTACTTGCAAGATCCATCATTTAGAATTTATCTTCTGCGGAGAAAGAACTTGTCAAGTTTTCCAGAATAAGCTTAGTAACCTCACTTTATATGAGTTGCAAAGAGTTTTTTTCTTCAATAGATTTTCTTTTTAACCAAGAAGAAACATTTTTTTAATAAGCTTCAGTTTATAGACTAAGATATTCGTCACGTTCAAATTATTTGTAGAGGGGACTGATAACCAGAAGTCTCTAATCATCTGAATGTAATGTGAAATTTAAGTCCCCAACAATTACCATATTTTCTAAACTTAACAAACCGCTATAATCAACCTTATCCCAAAAAGGCCTATGATCCTTGTATGGAGCATAAATAAGGTGCACATTCTCGGGTTCCAAGCCGCCACCAAACCACCAAATAAACCCACAACATCAACTGCACATGCTTCCCATTCTTTTAAAATTCTTACAATAACCTCACAAGCCTTAGAACCCAAATTCCTGGATTCTTGGAAGAAAGAAATGTATCCTCTGTTACTTTCTATGTATCTTTTGAGGGCTCGAAATTTGGGACCACCCCCTAATCCCCTAACATTTACAGACATACAAATCATTCTAAAACCTCAAAAAAAAGCTTATGCGCTCTAAGTGCCCCATCTTTTTCAGTTGAAATGTTGACTCCTTCCTATGTTAAATGTATTCTATCAAAACTTAACGGAATGGATATCACTTCATGTAGAAGTTCTCTATCTCCTTCATCCAAAATCTTACTCTTGAATCCTTCTTCCTATTCTTCTTTCTAATAGTCACATTTTGACACATGATTGAACTAATAGGCATTCTATCTAAAGACTCACTGGATCTATTGGCAGAAATGGTAAGAGGAATTTTTACTTTTTCTCGTAACATCGAGCAATCCTCATAAACCACCTTTTTATTAACACCCAGACCCTTCAAAAGAACTATATTCTATTGTTCCTTTGTACTAGAACTAATAGGAATGGAATTAGGGTTCTGGCAATCACTAGACAAGTTACAATTAATTTTAGAATCTTCCACACCTATAGACTCCCCATTCCCAATATCAAAAGTATCAGAGTCATTATTTTTAACCTTTAATGAAGGGTCCCCTTCCAAATTCCCCCCAAGAGACTGAAGAACTGACAGAGAACTAATTCTACGAAAGTAATCCCTTTCTATTGACTTTATATATAATAATTCTTTATAAGAAAGATCTTCATAAGGAACATGTGAATTGCAAAGAGACACACCTTCAGATAAACAATGTTCTTCCTTCAACTTTAGATTTCGACCCGGATCATTAGATTAACAAATCAACAATCAGGCTTGGTGTTTTAACGTAATTTTTTTTTGTAATATAGTATTTACTCTATATCACAAAACTTTTATAAGTAGTTACATAAATAGTTAAGCCTCTCCTTGAGAGAAAACAACCCATATTCAAGTGTCATCAGGCCTCTCATAAAGAGGAAACAACCCGTGATTAAAAAAATGAGAGTTTGACATAGATAGACAGAGGACTTCCTATAAAGTGCTATGAAAGTTGGGAGAAATGTATGATTTAACCTAAGTATGCTAGGAGTCTTAAAAGCAAAAAAAAAAGAGCTTTTAAACTTCATTTGAAAAAGAAATTCCAAAACCTTCTAGCAGAGACAGAGCAATGCCAAAATTAGGGAAGATAGAAATGCTCCTTAGTGGGATCATGGCACGCTTGCTTCTTAGCTTCTGGAGCCTCTCCCTCTTCCTTGACATTTATCATAGCCTTTCGTTCGGTACCACTAGTTCTAGTTGTCATGATTTTGTCATTATTCATCGTGTCTACCTCTGTCTCAGTGTGGCTCTCCTCTTCGACCATGACAATTAGAATGGCCTGAACCCTACTTTTCTTAGGTTGCACCTAGTTCTCAACTTTAGAGTCCAAGCCAAAGTTAATTCTTTCGTCCTCTCCATTGGTGGCAAGCATAGGCGAAGGGATGGAAAAGATTTGAAATGTCAGAGAACTAATCGATAAGAATCTGAACCTTTCCAAAGAGCTCCAGGATTATGGCTTGCATATCTTCCTTTGTGTACTTAATATCATTGTGAATAATCTGCGGCGTATATACCATTGTGGTAAGGTGATGAGCATAGCCAGAATTGTTATGCTCCCGAGAGACAAGCATGTACGTTCAATCCATCCAACGGACCAATAGCAAAGTCAACGATTGACTTTGTTATTGGTCTGTTGGATGTCTTGAACATACATGGAGAACCTGGTGCAAGAACCGAGAGTGGGCATAATCACTCAATAACACAACATGGGCAAATTGGTCATATCGCATTATGAAAGAGGATGGGGTTAATATGCCCAGCAACCAACGTCACTATCGACGCCTCATTGTTAGCCGACACATCCTATTGATCCACTCTCGTTACATCACCATTAATGTAGTCACATTGATCATTAAGCACCACATCCGAGAATTTTAAGGTAATTTATTAGATTACCTTTAATATAGAACTATTTAATTTATAAAAATAAATGTTTTAAACAATTATATTTAAATTATCATTTATTTATCATCATATATATTTTATAATATTTGTTTGGAAAATGATATAACAAAATATTATTATTGTTATGATAATTTTTTATTTTTAATCACATTTACTATTTAATTGTTTGAGATTGATGGGAGGAACTTTAAGAGACATGGGTTTGGTAAAGGTGAACTCTAATCTAAACCAACTTGGTCGCAGCCTGGGAGTCAAATTCATCCCTCGGACTCCTCCTGCTCCTCCAAATTTGAGTTAGCATGTACACTAATATGATGGAAACGTTCTTCACTACAAAGTCGATGATATTTCTCCAACGCGAATGCAAGTAACAATACAAAAGCCAAAAACAATGTAAACCCATAAGGCCAGCTCGCAATCTTCCTTGCTTTGATTAGAACGCAAAATTTGGAGCCATTAAATGTAATGCATTCTACCAACAACCATGCTTTAGCATGCTGC
Source organism: Pseudotsuga menziesii (assembly GCA_001517045.1). NCBI lineage: Eukaryota > Viridiplantae > Streptophyta > Pinopsida > Pinales > Pinaceae > Pseudotsuga > Pseudotsuga menziesii. The sequence continues at coordinate 73,145 of LPNX010995703.1, read as the reverse complement.
AAAGAATTTAATGCGGCTCCAGCAGGCTTGATGACCATTGGATCTCGAGCAACTCAAGATTCAACAGTCATCAAACCTGCGGCAGCTGCATTAAATGCTTTGCAACATGCTAAATATTGTTTGCCCCAACAACCATGTAGCTCAAGATCCAACGGTCATCAAGCCTACTGCATCCGCATTAAATGCTCTACAACATGCTAAATATTGTTTGCCCCAACAACCATAACCTGCCAACAGAGGTAGCTTCGATTTTGGGAAAATACTACTGCTCATTTTTTCATTCTCCAGAACTACACCCAAATCCATCTCCTACCAATTCAAGAGGATTGTAAAAAAAGTAAGTAAAGTAGTATAGCCACATGTATAGTGGTTCTTGTGGCCGGTGAATGATAGGCACAACTAACCACTAAGTTTTGTGAACATAGCTGGTTGTTTAAAAAAAGATAAAATACATAACTTTATACAATTTTTTATACCAGATTGTTAAAGTTAATATAAGCACAAAATAAATACTATTTAATAAATAAAAAAATGATATGAAAAAACAAAAACAAATTGTTACCCATTTCTTTAACCACCATTTAACTGAAGCTTATTTAAATCTTAATCAATATGCATTTAAGCATAACTAGATACAACCACCATGAAATGAATTGTATACTTGTTACACTTGGTTAATCTTGTTGATATGTTCAAGTAATTCTAAAATATGAGATAATATCTAAACACCTATCAACATAATTACCTAAAAATCCATCAAAAAATGTCTATAATCATGATTGTTATACCAGAAAAATAATTTGTAAAATGAGAAATTTTGTTGTCCCATGATATAGATGAGAGCACATAGCCAACTTTTATGGCAAATTTGGGTTGACATGTAGGGTGTGCACATTGACACGTCATAGGACAACAAAACCATGTGGCGTAAGTGAAAGGGGAGCAATTTAAAGAAACCATCATAAATTACATTAAAGGAAAGTCACTAGTAAGATAATAACATGCACCTAATGCAATAAATTCACTTTAATTACATCATTCTAAAAACTGAAGACTTGTAAGGTTGATTGCTTTATATTACATCCCAACCATTCATTTTCTTTTCATATGACTAAGAACGTGACATAGAAGAGTTGGAGTTGAGTATAATGTGGAATAAACCATTTTAATCAAAAGGTTTATTGTTGAATTCATTTCAACAACAATATAGTAAAAAAATCAATGCATTGATTTTAATAACGGTTATATTGGGCAAGTTTGATTTTGTTATTATAATATTAAAAGAGATGTGATATATTGATTTTAATAAGGAGAAAATTAAAAGTGGACAAATTGAATTATATATATATATATATATCTATCAATGAAGCAAAATTCAGTCTTATTCACTTTATTTTTTAGAGTGGATTAAAAAGTAAATAAACTCAACTTTATTGTCAAAGTAAAATTTAAAGGAATGGATTATAAAGTAAACAAACTCAATTTTATTGTCAAGTTTACTTTGAAGTAAAATTATGTCATAACGGATTTATTTTTTCAGTGTTTTTAAAATTGACTAAAGTCTTTGGGGGCAAAGTTCCATAATCAATGTTTTTATCAATGGTGGAACTATAATTTTGGACAGAATTCCTACCCTGAAAAGTTCCATAATCAACGTTTTTATCAATTTGGTGGAACTATAATTTTGGACAGAATTCCTATTGAATTTAGACAAAAATTCCAACCAAAAAGCAGTTGATATTGTCCACTTTTTAATATTAATGAAAAAAAGTTGAATTGGTCCATTTTTTAAGAAAATGTCATTATAAAATGATTTAATCTATTAATTACAACAATAATTCATCATATACATTGATTTTAGTAACAAGAGCCACTAGGTGGCAATGTCCCATACTTGCACTTACACTTTGATAATTTGAAATTTTATAAAGTTGCTAACAGAAAATGCAAGTCTGCAATTAATCTAAAAAACAATAATTAGATACATTACTTTTGAAGATATACAAGTTAGCTGAAGATGTCAATTATCATAAATTTAAATAGGATTTGCCAAGATACAAAGACATTGCAATACTGTCCTATCATTCTTGTTTTATATATAATTAAATAAACAATTTAGTAAGAAAATAGATATCAAATTTACCATTATCAAAGTGTCCTATCATTCTTGTTTTATATATAATTAAATAAACAATTAAATATGAAAGTAAATATCAAATTTACCATTATTTTAATATCATTATAAATTTACCATTATCTCCTCGTATATTTTAATATCATTATTCATAAGAAAAAAATTTAATAATAAAAAAATTAAACGATTTAAAAAACAAAACTTTTGCCCTATATCAAACCCCTTTTCCCTTTCCCTATCATGGGACTTAATTGTTCATAAATAAGCAAATAGTTTAAATGTGGATTCAAATAATTAGAAAGTACGGAGAAAGAAGGTGAATTTAGAAAAAGAAAAAAGTGACCTGAATAGAGATGATGGCCTGAAACTAAATGATTGCTGGCCCCCTATTATCCGCCACCTAAAAAACTATAACACACACTCAAAATTAACAAAAGAACCCTCCCTAACTAATGACATTTTAATATTATTAAACAACTATACAAAAAGTTTTTAAATAAAAAAAGAAAAACAACATAAAAATTTCACATTTCTAAAAAAACTAACCTATATTATATTAACAAAGCTAATTTACAACTTAAAATATAATAAACTTCTATTAATATATATAATCAAAATCTCTTAATAAATCTTTTCTTTTTATAAAAATTAAATAACCTCTAAACTATATATACAGGAATTTAAAAAACTTTTAAACTTTTTTATAAAATTAAAAAACATTAATAAAATATTAAACTTTTAATAGTTTTAAAGTTAAAAAACATTAATAAAATATTAAACTTTTAATAGTTTTAAAGTTAAAAAACTTAAGGAAATCTTAATTAAGTAAACTTTATAGAAAATTAAAAATTAAAAATATTTAAATTAAATCTAAATTTTTTTAACCAATAGACCTTTTAATAAAAAGGTAAAAAAATTTTAAAAAGAAAAACTTAAGCAAAAACAAAACAATATTTAAAAAATATAATAAAAATTGTCGACTAAAGTTTTTAAATCCATTTTGAAATTTATAGTGTCGGTGCTCAACCCTAAAAACTGTTACATTTATTATTAAAACATAAGAACCCTTACCTATTTCAACCCGAGACACTTTCTCCTGATGATGAACCCTACTTTGTGGTTCGAAATGTCGAGATAAAATCTAACGTAACGCAGTTTTCCTCCTTCTCTTAAAGATACCCACTGCGTAGTAGCATGAACAGTATATATATATTAAAAAATATAAACATACAATTTAGACATTCTATAGAACATAACTTTAATAACATAATGGATACTTTTTATCTGTTTCATTCCACATACATTCATTGGTCATTTAGCAATCCATAAACTAAACAAAAAGTCAATGTATGTTAATGGACGACACTAATTTAGTGGGCGAGAGCTATCTACCCCGTTGCAGACTCTTTAAGAGTATGTCAGAAGGGTATACATGGGTTATGGCATCTATCCATGTAGGGCACGCCGTCATCCTGCATCAGCACATGACGACCATGGGGCGGCATACATCCAGCATCAACACATGGTCGATCATGGTTCGACATACATACAGCATCAGTGCCATATGTCCAACATCAGCGACCATGCACCCTGTTCTTCGTTCGCCTTCCCCCTGTTACCGTTGCCATGTCAGCCTGCTAATATGACGACCCTGATAACACCGCATGGTACCTGCATTTACTCGCCCATTTACTTTGTCTCGATCCGCCATATTTGCATGTCCAGATCCGTGTATCTCTCCAATTAGGCGCCATTACTCCATGCTCATGGATTTCTCAAACTTCGTGGGTGCCAACTTCGTGCCTTCCTCTCAGAAATCGAACATAGATGAGTTCTGAATAGTCTAGTTGGATTTGCAGGTATCTCGGATTAGACTAAAACTCTCGTATTGCTCTCCATACCAACTTGTTGTGCTCTACTATACTATTGTGATGGCTGAAAATTCTGTGTTTTATTAAAATTTTGGTTTATTATGTGACAGGTAACGTCCAGGTGGAGTTAATACGACATCCATCTTTGTATACCAGAGGTATTTCACATTTCTTTTGCCTCAATTTGACTGCCATCCAAGCTAGTTTTATGCCCAGCTTTTAGCAAATTGTCATATTGCAGCGTATTTCTTCTTTTCATCTGCGAAATTTTTTAAATCCCTTTCATAATTTCCTTGCTTGATCAGATGTACTAATAATACTCAATGGTGTTGATTTAAATCCCATGGACCCTCGTGTAGCAACCGCTGATATGTTTTTAAATCTATCTGCAACGACAAAATAACAAAAGACTTCAAATATTCAATTTTCTAATTAGGAGTTCAAAATCTGGACATAGATGTCGATGTTTTCCCAACAGTTTGCAGCCTGCTAACTTTTTGTTGGGTTCATTGGGAAAGGTTGCACTTGCAAGCTTGTCCGTTAGTGTGTAGTTTTATGGTTGAGTAAAAAATAACATGCATTAACATTTACCTCCACTAAAGTAGAGCATTAATGCCAACTTGTGAGTTGGTTTGTCTAAGGAGGATACTTGTTGATATACAAGTAGAACACGTTGATCCTACTACACATTAGAACAAGATTCTTTTAGTTGCTGCGGTCCTTTTTATCCAAATCTTTATGCCAAAAACATAGTTGATGAGTTGGTGATTTTCTGGTCTATTTAATCACACATAGCGAGCTGAGAGAAACTCTTAGAAGTGGAGCTACTATAACCTCAACAAGTTCTCTTCATTTTAGTTCTTAGATAAAGATCCAACACTAAGCGGGTTTTCCTAATCTCAACTAAGTCACAGGGATGGTTCGAATGGAGGATGACTTTGGATAGTTTATTTTAGAATTAACTCTATTTAGAGCATTCTCGTTTTCTCGGTTGACAGGGTAGCTTTAAATTCTAGCGGATGCTTTGGCTATTTTTTCAAGGTCATGCAATAATAAAAAAAGAAATGAGATATAATATATGGTTCTTAACATTCTCTCTATTACCTAAATATCCATATAGTCTAGTTAGAACTGATTCCGGTATAATCGGTAATACAAACTATTAAGAAGGACTTCCTACTGGTTTCATTCCTTTGTAGCTCTAGTATTTTGAAAAAAAAACATATTTCCAATCGAAAGTTGTTGCTATGTTTTATCCACAAAGTATTTGGTATGTCTCTTTGTTACATTGGTATGCACATAAATAGGAAATGGAACCTGCATGGTTTCTATTTTCTGTACAATCCCTTCATTAAATTGGCAAAGTACTTTGAATATTAATGGCATGCCAGAGGAAGTGTGTGTCCTTATAAGTCATATGGAGACTAACATGATTTTTCACTGTCAACAAAATATCTACAACCATAACCATGCTCAGTTGTATCCATTTTAACTCTTGCCTAATATTTTTGGTCAGTTACGAATTGCTCCTTCAATATGTACCTGTCATTAATCTGCTACCCATATTTTAACAGATGGGTGATATTGTCAATAATGACAAAATGAATGGTTTTAATTCCCTTTTTAGTCGAATCCTATCATTGTTACAACTCTGTGTTAACATTTTCCTAATATCTTCCTTTTGTTAGTCGAATCATCTGCCTTATGGATTTGTGGAGAGCTTTTCTCATTATGCTGCCATTGTCTTTAATGGTCACCTGTAATGCACTATTGAAACTTCACTTGCATTCGGGGTACACATTACTTCGACCTCATTGTGTATCTATCCTTAAACACTAAATTTTAGAATATAAAAAGAACATTCGAGGTTGTAGCTCGCTTCTGGCCCCTTGATCCTATTCAATGTAACCTTTAGATCCTTCAAGAGTTGCCTAAAAAATAAACCCAAAATCACAGCTAGATAATTCATTAAAGATATTCAAAAGCATATGTTGTAATTTGGATGTCCTGGACATAAATATATTACTGCAAAAACTGTGGATGTATGCTGGTGTATATTTCCCTATTGTTGCTACTTCATTGCCTTCATGCATTCATCATCTTACTTGCTTTCACATCATTGTTTCTTAACCCATTGCTTGTGTCACTTGATAGTGCATGTTAAAGAATCACACTTGGGGTTGTGTGTGTCTGTAGAAGACCTTAAAAATAGACTATTCAACCACCATCAATTTCAAGACTGTGTATGAAGAAGATTATTCTGTTTGTAGCATAAATTGGTCATAAAAGATGGACTGTAGCAAGTGTAGAAAAATCCTCCAACATTGTTGTAAGTCATCACAAAAATTATTCGCCAACTATGGACAAATTCCTGAGGTTAGGGCATCATTCCACCCATATCTTGGTCTATTTGAGAGCTATGTAAATTTGGGATTGGTGTGATAATGTTGATATAACTCAATGCAAGTACAAGAGTGGATTGCTCAACCTCCTCTGCTGGTGCAAAAATAAAATAAAATAAAAAACAAAAAAAATTGACTTCTTTTGACTTCTACAATTCAGGTTTGTGTTACTACTGCTCCTTCATTTCTACAATTTTACCTCAGTCACTTGACTGTTGCCACCCGAAAATATCAGTCCACTCTGCTATGTTACTGCTGCTCCTTCGTTTCTGCATTTTTACCTCAATCACTTGACTGCTGCCACCCGGAAATCTTAGTCCACTATGCTAAATTTCCACTAAAAAAAATGAATGTGTTGGCTCTATTTATACTGGTTTTTCCATATATTTTGGAGTTGACTTGTCATTTTTATAAGAGAATTTGTCACACACACACACACACACACACATATATAAAATCCTTTAGTTGGCCGACTTCAAAGATGTGGTAAGATTTATTTTGATTTTGTATTTTTATTATAATTTGAATTTAAATTTGACTTTTAATTTGTCACACAAACTTCTTCTTTGCAATAAGGTTTTATTTGAGCCATTAGGGCTTGTTACATGTATTTTTATTGTTTTAAAATCTTCAATAGTCAACCAAATCATTAAAATTCATGGGAGTGTGTCCTCCACGTCATCATAGGGTTTCATTAATCCATTAGGGCTTTCAATGGCATGTCATGTGAAAGGTGCCATCATGGCCTTCAAGCTTGTCACCAAATGGACCATTGTCAACTTCATCATCATTCCAATATGTGTGTGGGTTCCTTAACCACATCAAGTGCAAGTAATGGGCTTCATGATCTTTGCAAGGGCATCAAGGTCATCATGAAGGGTTCCAAGTCTTCATTAAGTCATCAAGGACCTTTAATCCAACAAATGTGGGTACAAGGGATTCTTCATCAAGAAAGAGGCATCATGGGCTTTTTCAACCACCTTAGCCATGCAAGGGGACCTCTATGGGTCAAGATCCATCATGACATCACATGTGGGGTTTCCAAACCTTCTCCTAGGGTACCATGACACCATCATAGCATGAATGACCACAAAATGGGTCATTAATGCTTCTCCAACCCATATAGGGCTTCTCCATCATTCATAAGAGCTTCAGCATCATCGCTAGGGTCTTCAACATCATCAATAGGGTCTTCAATATCTTCAACAAGGTGGTGGCTTCAAGATTGAACCTTGTGGGTACAAGGACCTTGTCAACGGGGTACAAGGTGGTTCAAGGAACAAACCCACTGTGTAAAGGGTCCAAGGCACTGAAAGTGGGACTTGGTGGCATCAATGACACCCTGTGGGGCCACTGCAAGTCCATTTTGGCATCAATGACAATTTCATCAACAATAAGAATTATGGTTTCATGATTAAGAAAACCTTTGAACTCCTTTAAAAGTGTAGGTGACTTATGTCCAGTTTTCTTTCTCTAAGTTAGCTGAAATTACTATCTCCATTTACAATAGCTCTACTCATCTTAGCTTAGCTTGATTGAATCTAATCGCTCCTGTAGCAGTATCTTAGGATGTTCATTTTAAGTTATTCATGTTCCTTACACCTTTTCTCTCAGTTACCTTCCATTGATCTATATATCTGAAAAGAAGATTATGTACTTTTGTAAAATCTTCTAGTTAGGTTTGCTCTATTGGGACGTTGAAAATTTTGCAAGTGAATAGGTTTTTATGTTTTTTCCGACTCTTACTATAAAAAATAAGGTATATCATCAACAATTTATAAACCAAATCAAGTCGAGTTGATTTAGAATTGCTCCGTAGAAGATACTTCAAGTCTTGGATAAAAAGATTGATTTGAATTTCAGAGATAGATTATGATATATGCAAGGTTGATTTAGGGTTTTGGATCATGATCCTTGAAAATCGATTATTACCGGCCTAAATTTCCATATCTAAAGTGAAACTGGCCTGTTGTTATATAGTGTGGATTTGACCAACAATAAGTGTATTAGAACAACAACAAATTCCCCCCTTTGAATGTGAATGAAAATGAGTGTAAATAGGGCTAGAATAGAACAAGCAACTAGGTTTTACATGGAATACTTCAGAGAACCACTTAGTTACTTGTATGCATTATCAACTTAGTGTATTTTGTAATATTAATTAGGTTGACAGTGACAATAGATTGCAAATCTATTATAGACAATTAGAGGAAAGAGAAAAATGTAAATTTAATGCTTATAAGAACCTGCAACTTGAACTAACCCATAAATTGTACCATACATGAATATGCTTAGATGATTGTCAAAAAAGTGATTTTATGATGTTAATTATTCAACAAACCACTCTTAAACAATTTTGAAATCTAGCGCAATTAAAGATAGGTTGAAGAAGCACAAACATGGCTATTTTTTAAGCAAATCTAGAATTAAAATCACCTCGAATTTTCGGGTAATAATCAGTAAGAAAAATAGACCCTCAACTGCCCTAAAAATTAGATTTAGAGGTGCAAGGTACAACCTAAAATGCAAATGAGATGCAACCCTAAAGGCTCTAATGATGAAAATATTTAGGGTTTTGCAGAAAAATTATGCCTAATCCAAACCTCGGCCCCACATTGTTCTTCTAATAATGTTACAATAGTCTTTCATGATTGTTTCACTGCAACTCTTGATTCTACTACTGTCTGAAGGAAGGGTTCTACCATTGCATCCTATGTTATAGCTTTTCCATTTGGGTATTTACTAGGCAATCCAATACTGTCCCGTAGTTTTGTACTGTAGTTTTTCCAATAATGAAAGGACAGAGGTTGTGGGGCATCTCATACTTCATGAATGCAAATGTTATGGATGATGTGGAACAAATCCCATGGAATGAAACCGATACACATAACAATGTTCATCTTCATGAGTTTGAGAATGATCCCATGGAGGATGGAGAGATTTAGGGTGATTCCAGTTGTTACAGGGTTCTATGAAGCAAGATATTAGAAGATGTCATTGAATATTTGATTGGAGTTTATTATGTTGAAGGGGGCAAGAAATCAATTGTCCATCTTATGAATTGTATAGTAATTATGAAAAAATTCCACCCTAAAGTTGGGGAGTTGGTTAGGCGTGGTTGTAAGGTTCCCGAAATTGTTATGGGTATTGATTTGGATAAGTTAGAAGGTGCCATAATTATAAATTCAATGAGAAAAGTTTGTTGGTTGAGGCTATTACGCATGCCTCATGTTCCCCATCAAGCGTCTCTTTATATCATCGAATGGAGTTTGTTTGAGATGCATCTTAATTTAGATCATCTCATAACAATACATCTCTTCTTTACTTAAACTGGCCTTCCACCTAGATGATTTACTGTTTTGTGTTGATGCAGGAGCATCTCACTCTCATCAAAATCTTAAAATTGTTATTCAGACATTAGGGTCTTGATATTTCCCAAGGGTGTGGATTCTCTTAAAGGAAATTAGTGTAATTTTCCTAAGTTTGTAAATAGGTTGTAGGAATCCTAAAACCATGCATAAATATATGATTTTCATAGACACTTGTGTAAATATCAGGGAAATAGTTAATGACAAAATGAATAGATAAGGATTGAGTTATTCAGATCAACTAGATGTCAGAAGATCAAAAGAAAATTCAATAAACGCATGGAATTTTTTCTCAGACGAGGGGGGTCATGTTCATATGATGATGAGACAATAGGAGACATCGAGGTGCCCTTAAGGTACAAACACCTAGTAAAACAATGGGTACCTAGGGATTTTCCTCAAGTCAACACTAATTTTTGTGTGAATGAGAGGATATATAGAATTGCACCATCGTCATTACATGGATTGGGGTTGTTTTGCATGGAAGGCATAAAGGTCGTATACGACAGATGTACATAATTGATGGAGTATGTTGGACCCTCTTACAATTACAATGATTGGATGTGCCTGGTCCAATATACACGAAGTATGCGTAGATAGGGGTTGTCAACAAATTATTTACAACTAAAAGACAAAGATCAAAATAAAGGAGCAACATTGTACATTGACGAAAGACAAAAAATAACAGGGAATATTGCGAGGTTTATAAAAAGTACACAACCATGGTCTACACTTAAGAAACCCAACTGCATATTTGAGGCGCGTGAAGGAAACCATGTCTTTGTATGTGCCATTAAATCAATAGCTGCTAGGGAAGAGCTACTGGGGAAGAGTCGTTTATTAATTACAATTTGAATCGAGTAGATATAAACATGGTTAGTATGGATGTGGTACATCCAACAATTTACCCAACCTTTTATTAATTATTTTAACATCTTTATAATTATTCGTTAGGAGATAATTATAATTTTTTATTATATTCCCTAGGTTGACTTCGCGGGGAGGTGATGGGGGGCGAATCACACCAACATCAGATGAGAGGAGTACACAATCCGTGAGGCAACATCTATAAATCAAAATGTTATGTTATTAAATTTTTTAGTGATTATTTTGGTTTCGTTAGGAAATTTTTAGTATGTTTTTGATGCAGGGTTCTGTCAGGGGCACCTCCCTCACAGTAGATGTTCTTAACTGCCTCAAGGCGGCAGGTATATATTGATATTTCCATTGTAAAAATTTAGGATGGACAAACAAATCTATTGTTATGTTTTTTCAATAGTATATTCGGTTCGTTTATATAATCTTATCTGTTTTTCATGTAGAGTGTTGATCGAGGAAGCCACCCGATAATTGATTAGACGACTGCAGCCTTAAGGAAATAGGTAAACATGAATGTAATTCTACATTTTAAATACGTTAAAATTGTACACATATATAATGTTTAGCATAATGTTTATTTTGTTATGTATTTTTCGTTTTTATGTTTGCATTCATTATGATAATGTTGTATTATTTTTTTGCAAGTTGATGATCAGGGAAAGTCCCCACCTATTGATCAGATGACTGGATCCTCGGGGCAACAGGAAAACCTGAATGTAATTCTACATTTTAAATACTTCAAATTTTTACACATATAAAACATGTAGCATAATGTTTATTTTGTATGTCTTTTTCATTTTTACGGTTGCGTTCATTATCATAATGTTGTGTACTTTTTTTGCAGGTGGATGATCGGGGAAATTCTCTAGTTGTTTATCAGACCACACCATCGTCTAGGAATCAGGTAAACCTAGATGTAATTCTAGGAATCTATCATGATAGACAATTTTTGTTAATATAATTTTTTGTGCAGAATATTGCTTCAAAAACTAAGAAATGTTTTATATATTTATGTTGCAGACATGGGATTCGGTTTATGAAACACCAGCTCAAAAGTTTTTAGACTTTGATGTCTACCAGTTGTTCAATGATGCTAAAATTGGTACGTCTATAGACCCATTGAAGGTGCTATAGAAGACCATGAAAAAACAACATCAGGAAATGGTTCGTCTAGCATTGACAGTTCCACAGACAGACGAGATCAAAGCAAAGACTCAACTATTGATCCAAGGATGTCAATAATTGAACGTATGTTGCAGAATAATAATGTAATTCATTTAGAACTTTATAATTTTTAATTGTATATGATATTGAACGTATAATACAATGGTTTGTATTTACAAAAAATTCTACAACAAAACACTGGTGGTGAAGGCGTTGTTGGTCCCAGTGAACAAAATAGTCCACGTACACCACATACTGCACCCTTTTTTTGGCAACACGCTCTGTGATACCCCCGAGGCCAGCAGAGGGTGCAGCCGATGCTGACTGACACACAATAGATCGTGCAGAAGAAGGGGAGGAGGCAGGGCTTGATACTAATGTTGATGTTGAAGCAACATTTTATGGATCTTCTCGTGTCACTAGAACTGGTTCAATAGTGACAACATTTTTGGTGAACGATGAACTCGTTCCAATAAGGATAGACACGATTCCAGGTAATTATAGATTGTTTAATTTAGTTTTTATATTTTTTTTCTAATATACCGATAATTTTTTTTTAATGTTGACTAATGATGGCATGATTGCTATGCATGGAATGATGTATTTTATAAAAATATAAATGATTTGTCCTTGGAGATATTCGGGCCCACCATCCGCACAAGGTGGAACAGACAACCAAAATCTTTAAAGGATGAGCTGACTAATCGATTGGTTGGTTTGTTCAAAAAAGATACCTTCGATGCATCGAAGGTCCTAAATAAGGCTAGACAACATCTGAATATTGTCTGAGACCAATATAGGTTTCACCTAGAAAAGAAACTTAGGTATGAGTGCCTTTCAATGATTCCATCAAGGGAGTGGAAATCTTAGTGGAAGATGGAAAATATAAGGGCCTGAGAAAAGCAAGAAAGATCCCACCATGAACAGGTAGGTATGCAATGCATTCCACAATGTAATGGTAAGCCTTAATATTATTAATTTTTATATCGAATTTGGAACATCGATTAACGTAATTCAACACTTGATTAGGCTGTCAGACACATCAAAGGACACCAAGGCAAGACTGAAAAAAATTGGTCAACACAAGCTTGGGCATGGTGCTTATTCGAATTTCTACGGCACGATTTGTAAGTATTGAAAACCCAATACTACATCCAAATAATATATTGAAAATTATTTTATTTTATTCCGATGAAATATGTAAAATTAATAACGTTATGCAAATATGTAGGCCAACCGATTCAAAGAATTTCCCACTCAGGAAGACTTTAAGCTTGGCTTCCAACAGGGCTTTGAAGATGTTGTTGAACGCCACAAAAGCTTGTCTAAGCATACACAATCTTCTGTTGATCCTTCTGGTGCACATGTATATAAAAAATATATAGTTTAATGAAAATTTATTAATTCTCATGCAATTTACTCATTATACAAAATTAACATACACTACTTATTATGTTTTGAGCAGGAAATTAATGATCCCATTAATGTCGAGGATGTACACCAACCAGTCGAAGATCATGATTCGATTATTGGTAATGAATTTATTAATGTGCTATTGTTTTGTACAGATAATTGCAGATGATGAACATTAATTCTAACTCTCCACAATTCAAATGCAGAGCATGTAGATGCAGGTAACATTGAACAGGTTGATCCTGGACAGGATAATGATGAATATGATGATGTGCCCATGACAGGTAAAAAAACACCTTTGTAATGTTTTTTTAAATGAATTACTTGAAATTATAAAAACAAAAATAATTTAATGAAAAAATTTCACATTATTGCAGCAATTTCGAGCCCCTCGTCACAAGTTCAACCTGGCGAGCAATCTACTAGGGAGATCAATCAACAAATTCCGGAAAATGTGCTTCTTGCTACTTATGTACTAAAGAGAAGAAAAGTAAAAAGGAAGTGACTGGAGAAATTTTATATGCTATTGACTAAATGAATGGTATAATGAATGGTTTAATGAATTTTTTTTTCACCTATTGAATGAATAAATGGTTTAATGAATGGTTTAATGAAAGCGTTTTTTCAGCTATTGAGTGAATTAATTTGCAGTAAATTGTTATTTGCAAGTAGATGCATTGGGTTTGGGGAATTAAGAGTGATGTGAGGGGGGGGGAGGGGCCATAAGAGCTTCCACCTTCACGTGGTTGGTCCTGTTTAGTAGAGAATATTAAATTATTTTTGAAACAGAGAGGAGCTCAATGAATGGTAAGGAAGTATACATTAAAAACAGTTATTTCTATAATTGTAGTGTTTAAATGTTACTACTGCTATTTGACTCATCCATTGGAACTTGTTACAGATAGCATTTGGAAACATTTTCATAGTTCAGAGGCAAAAAATGGCGTTTTGATGTGTTCGAGGGCCTTATATACATAGTGTTGTGGTTCTCCATGTTCCCTCATGTGCTCTTATTACCAATTACTTTACTTGAATAATTGAATAGTATTGTAATTTATATTGTAATAGTATTGCATTTATTTCGATTCGTTTTGTTATTTTCATAAACAAGAAAATATTTATTTGATGGGTCCTAACATGAAATTATTGCAACAAGAAAATATTTGTAGTATGTTGAATGATGTTTTGAAAGGTAAAGTAGAAGAAGACAGTGTGAAGCTCCACAAATCAAGGTAAGTTGTAACAATTTTTTTTATAAATAGTATAGGCAATGTATTCCTAGTTCTCATACATATTTTGCTTCAATTAATTTGATTTGTATTCCATGCTCAATTTCTACCATTCCGTGTTCCCTATAATTTTAACTTGCTCGAATTGATAATAGAATATATCATATATGCTTAGAAACTATCAAATATGCTTAGAAGTTCAAAAACATGGACAACATGTTTTGTTTCCTAAAAATGTTAGGTTCCTTGTTGTCAGTTTTGAATGGTTTTCTTTGTAATAGAATCGTTGTCAAAATAATAGATACGTTTTTAAGATCTTATTATATTGCAGATACAAACCTAGGGTTTCCCCAGATCTCTATATATATGGTCAAAAGTGAGCATATCAAAGAGATGTGAATTTTCCTTGATCTATATAGCCAAAGGCTATAATGTCACTTTATGGATTTTTTTATTGTTCTTCATCCATGTAATCAACAACATGGAATATCCATAGACCTAAAGTCAATCAAGACTTTTCACAAGTGATAGAGATCTTCTCACAACAAAACCTCTCTCTTGGTCACTAGGGATAGAGATCTTGGCCCATTCACTATTTGTTATAATCATGATTGGTTCACTTTATCAAACACTCATAGTCCTAGAAATATACTCATGGTCCACCAATATTCCATTCATCTATGTCCTAAATTTGGGAATAGAAGATAAAAGTATACTTGGGCCAAGACACATTCTATAGATCCCTCAAAGGAAATAAAACACAACGAGAAAAAACTTAAACAAGGCTAAAATGAAGAAGTCAGGATCTAGGGGGAGTCAAGGAACAAAACAAGTAGCAATTACAACTTGATCAGATGATACAACCAAAGGAGGAGGTTAAATCCAATAAACCTACATCTTAAGGCAAGTAGTAAGAACATTAGATTTTTCATAGTTGAGACAACTTTAGATTAATATGGAACCATATCTTGAAATGTTCCCTTCTAAATGGAACAAAGAAAAAAATATTCAGTAACAAAGAATGTTTCTTATATAACCCTCATCAAGCCATTCTTTTTGCATAAAGGATGGAAAACATTTAGATTTTCCAAGTATTGGCCTTAGATTTGGCCATATTGGTTGTTTTCCTAACCACACATATTGATTAACCAAGTATTTCGAGGTAAAAAAATTTGTGTCACATAATTTACATTAAATGACATATCCCCCATACTAGGTTATAAAGAACCTCATTACTCTATGCAATCCTATCATATGCTTTGAATCCTCAAACCCTAATTCTTCCACTCTTACATCATCATAAGCATAAAGAATACAATAACTCTATGATATTTTCCTAGCCTTACATACCATAAAAATAAAGATCCAAAAACATACAAGGTGTTAAATCTACTCTCCATGTCTTCTACTAGGGTAGAAACCTTAGTGTTAGAACAAGATACATAATAACCATCGTCGGCAATGGTGTATTCTTATGTAGGGTTTGCATGTATAAAACAAACCTTAGTCATCACAAAAAAAAACCTAACATCACAAGTGAGAAAGCTCTCCAAGAACATCTAAGACGTTTATCATCCCTTGTCTTCTTCTAAGGTTTCCAAAATAGTAAAGAAAAAAACATACAAAATGGAAATTACTTGCATTGGAAAGATGCACATTCTGGAGAAAGAAGCATGAATTGACATGGGCATGTTTTCCTAGGACAAGAAGGTAGGTTTAACAAAATTCATTGTACCCATAGGATGAACATTTCTTAGTGCAAATTCATGCTATATTGTATAAATTTGGGAATTCTAACTTTTAATGTGATTTTCAAATTTCACTTCTCGCCAAAGGTTTCCCGTATTGAATTCTTATGAATATTCAACCATCAGATGAGATTGAATATAAATTATAGTAGAAAACTATGGACGATATTTCACTTTACATCAACCGCAATCCACTATGAATTGCGAGAGTAAGGATATCAAATGTATTCCAACAAGTTTTAGGTATTTTAGGCACACATTTCTAAAGCTAAACCATATTTGAAATCACTTTAATTATTGTATATTTACAATATTATGTATGCCTTATTATCTTTAAGGTGTTTGTCAAATCACTCAACAATTTCAAACCTTAATATGTCAAATTAGCATGAACAATAAGTTTTTAAAATTACTTAATCAAGAAGACAATGAAAGATGAAAATCAAATATGCAATTACATTGGTATTAGATATATGAAAACTTCATATATGAGTTTGTCATAATTAAGTACATGTACATACCACACATTTTTCACAAAGATGGTACGATTTTTCAACCTCTCCAAAACCCTCTCTAGGGAAATCATGAAAACCCTAGCCACCACCAAATATCTCCAACTAGCAAGCACTAACATTAGCAAGTCCTCCTTGGCAACAACAACATTGTTGTGTCACAAACTCTCCACATTAGCATGGTTGTCTTCCCTAGGGTTTTCAAACCCTAGCCATGTTAAATCATATACGTATGTGGAAAGAAAAATCTAGTGTTGGCCTCCAAATATACTTTCATGTCCTAGGGTTTGAATCCTCAAACCCTAATTCTTCCACTCTTACATCATCATAAGCATCAAGACTTCCACATAACATCAAGAATACAATAACTCTATGATATTTTCCTAGCCTTACATACCATAAGAATAAAGATCCAAAAACATACAAGGTGTTAAATCTACTCTCCATGTCTTCTACTAGGGTAGAAAGCTTAGTGTTACAACAAGATACATAATAACCAACATCGGAAATGGTGTATTCTTCTATAGGGTTTGCATGTATAAAACAAACCTTAGTCATTACAACAAAAAACTAACATCACAAATGAGCAAGCTCTCCAAGAACATCTAAGACAATCATCATCCCTTGCCTTCTCCTAAGGTTTCCACATGAACCCTAAGTCTCCAAGACAAGTACCATGAAGGGTACAAATGATGAATGAATATGAGATATTTCTCCTCCCTTATATATGAAAGTAGGTGAGGGAGGATAACATAAAATAAGAACAAGTTTCCCTACAAGTAACCAACATGGATAACCCATAGGGAGCACTCTACAATCCAAAGTTGTGCATGTCAAACTAGGGTTTTGTCCAACACCTAAAGTGAGATTCCACCCAAATCAAGATAGTGGGATCAATTACCCTACTCCAAGATGGTTTGGTCTCCAATAGGGTGTTAGTCCTACACTCCCTCTTCCATGTTGTCTTGGTGTCTAAGTTCCCTTGTGTAAGTCATTTCTCTAATTGTGTATCCAATGCCCTCTCATATACCCAATGCTACTCTAATATGCACCAATGCCGTCAATAAGCTCCCATTCTCCTCCTCAATATATGTGCTTGGGTCCATCACCAACCTCGATGAAGTATGCTATAATTTTATGGAAATTTAAGGTCATTTCTTGCTTGGTTGTAATGGGTATTATGGAGGATCGTGTCAATGACGGCGTGGCCAGTGGGGGTTGGATTTCATAAGAACTATTGTGTCGTTTAATGGTGTCATATAATGATGTAAACCACCTTACATCTCTTGGTATTAAATTTGCTATTTCAACTAAGCCCATTCACTATATTGTATGTTCATGAACTCTTCCATCTCGCTTCTCGGTTTCCAGTCATCGGTGTTACCTGCTACAATGATCTCTTTACATAGTGGTAAGAGATATGATACAAATTTATGAATAATTCAGGTCGTTGTATTCGTTTGTAGCTGAATTGTAAATTCATTAAAGAACTCTGGTGTTCAAGGAGTAGATTTCAAATTATCTGTGGGATTTTTGTTGAAAATTCGTGTTTTCTATTGTACATTGTGTTTTTTTTAATTAAGTTTGATATGGGTTTGGATATGTCATGTTTTTGGAGCTTTATCCGTGTTAATGGGTTTGAATATTTTAGTTTGTTGGAGATTTATCTGAGCTGGGTTTGAAATATTTAGCGTAATGGATGTTTATTTGAGGTGGGTTTGGATTATTTCTCGCCTTGGAGTTTTATTTTAGTGGAGTTACAGCAACTACATTTGATGTACAGGTGTTTTTGAGGTTTTCTTTTTGTTATATCTGGGAATGCTCAGTCTTTGGTGTGAATGTAGTTTGGTTTTGTTTCTAGATTTTTCTGTCTTTTGTCTAGATGTAGCTTCTGCTATGTTTTGATGTGTTTTGGTTTGGGTATAGTTCTTCAGTTTCATTCTTGTTGGTTTTGATTTTGTTGATGCTTGAATGCTATCTTGATATGTAGAATCAATGGTTCAATAAATATGTGGTGTTGTTAAAGAAACTGGTTTGCTTCTGCATTTGTCGTTTCCTGTGTGCTTTCTTGATATTTATAATCAATGGCTGAATAAATATGTGGTGGTGTATAAGTAACTGTTTTGCTTTTGCATTTTTCTGATTTCCTGAATATTTTCTTGATTTTTGGAATCAATGGCTAAATAAATGTGTGGGTTTGTAACAATAATCGTTTATTTGTTCTATTTGTTTGGCTCAGGACTGGTGAGATGTTTGAAGGAGCATTGCTCTCTCTGACTTGAGGTTAGTTTTCCTCCATGATTTTCAGACCATCTTATTTGTCTGTAACTGAATGGTGATTTTTACTATGATTGTTAATGTTTAGTGAATTGCTGACTAGCTACATTGTTCATCCTGCACTAAATTTGATATCTTATTTAGAATCAATGTCCGATTAAAATACCGGGGTTATATAAGTGATTTTCTTATATTGGGTTTGTTTTGGTTTGGAATTTTCGGAGGAGCGGTTGTGTTTGATTTTAACGTAGGTTTTGCACGATAGATTTTAGGGGAATTGGTAGTTCCTACTGAAATGGTGTGTTGCATTGGTAAATGTTGTTGTTTGGTTTGGGTTTAAAGTTATATATGGCTGGTTTACATGATGGATTGATTAAGTTATGTTATCATGAATTTTAGAGTTACTCACTGATAAAATGTGACTCTGTAGAAGGAATTGTTTCTAAGTTGAATTTGTCTTTGTCAAGGAGGTAGAGGAATGCTTCCCCGAGCTCCGAGCTTGGTTATTGTCAATAGTTTTTAGGCCATCCTATTCATTTTTAGCTGAATAGTAACTTTTTATATTTTTGGGAATGTTCATATTTTGGCTTGGGATTGCTATAGTTGTTCTTTGGGTTTTTTTGCCAACTTTGATTTGTATATGCAAATTTTTCGTTCCTTTAGTGTTTTGCCCAACCAGTCATTTAACTGATTGCTATCTTGAACAACTGATTAAATATGTTGTTTTATAAAAACAACTGAATCTTTGTTGGGTTTGTTTTGTCTTGTTAAGAATTTTTGGACTGTTGGTCTCTATCTTCGACATTGGTTTTCATCAATAATTTGCAGGCGATCCATTCTCTTTGTTTAAAGTCCAATGGAAAATCATTTTCGATTTCTTTGTTGGTTGCTGGGTTATGACCATTTGGGTGTCGTAGAGAAATTCTCGTGTAGTATAATGTATACCCATAAATTGAGGTGGAAGACTTGTTGGGTCATTTTCCTTTTAAATTTTCCTGAGTTTGTTGAAAACAGTCAATGAATAGATATAAATTTTCTTCAAAAGTAAAACTTTTATATGCAATCGAAGAATTTTGGTCCAGCTTGATTGGATGAGGGTATGTTGGAATGTGATTAAAAAAAATTGATACAGTTTGGTGGCTTGTACCTGACCAGGTGAAATGAATGTTTACATGTAGTTCTGCCATAGGGATCACAAGTCCAATTTTTTTATAGGAGGTAATTTTCTCGTGCATGTTTGTGTTATATTTTCTAATCCATGGTAAGTAGACTTACCGAAATAATTCCTAGACTATTAGATACATGAAACCTAAAATCTGCTCAAAACCGTTGTTCTGATGATGCTAGTATACAAGCAGGTCTGTCCTGAATCAAATCATTGTTATTAAGCACAAAAAAAAACATAGAATTGCAGCATTCTTGCTAAAACATTATTAAAAGAATAAGTAGAAACTCAGTAGATGGAATACCAAAACCTGTTACTTCTTTCCGTTAATTCTTATCTGAAATATTCTACAGGAAAAAATTGTAAACTAATTCACTACATGTTGTCGTGCTGAATGATTTTACCTATACTCCTGCCCTCTCCTTAATAGATTAGGAAGAGCAGTAGGTACAACGAATATGGACACATGCACAACAGTGCCTCAACTGGAAATGACCTTTTTATATGGCTTCTGCAGAGTTGCAACATAGAATGCGATAGCTTGGAAACTGGGGCAGTCTGGCAATTATCACGGATCCCCGCCAAAAGTTGGATCGTGAGGGCTTCTCATGTCTCTCCGTGTGGGCTCCGAGTTCAATGTTGGTTAGAGTTTTTCAAAACCCAAGAACACAAAGGTATGTCATTTCCTTAGTAGACAACAAGAAAATATGAACATAGGTGTTTTGCTGAAGTTGTTTCAATAACGTGTCTCCTTATTTTTTTAATGTGTTTCTTGTAATTTGACATCCGTTTAAATTGCAATATGACCGCTTACACTGTTTCTCAAATTTGAATGGTTCTTTAGTTTTGGGTATGGAATTAAGTTATATATTATTATAAAGTATATGATTTTGTTGGAGGTTGTCTTAATGGTAATGACAGGGGATATTGGTTCAGCAGTCAACAGGCGAGTTAAGGCTGAGTTTAATGATTGTCACAATGCTTTGTCAATCTTTTTAAATTCCCCAAACGCCTTAAACGCCTTAAAGTTCTTGAGAACACTAAATGAGGATTTTTTACTTTGATTAGAAGTACGAGTGTTCTAGAATGACTGAGCATGCTCCAGTTTTACTGATATTATATCACATTCTTTGGTTATTCTAGCTAATAACCAACATTAATGGTCGTTCATTATATTTTGCTTTGAATTCCTCTTATTTCTCCTTGGTTGATTCACTTTTAAATTGACAAAGTTAGGGATAAATGGATGCCTCGTACATTTTAGATGCCCATGTTCTACTGTGCCTTGGGTGATATGCATAAGTATCAAGCCTAACAAGTAACATCATGCTCTTCCAAAGATGTCAAGTTTTCTTGAAACTAGTAACTTTGTGGTCCTAGGAAAATATATGAATAACATCTGCTGCAAAAAAATGTAAATCCGTTGGTCAAATTCTAGAAATAAGGCACACCTTCGTTAAAAATGCTTCAACTCAATGGAACCCAAGATAATCACTTTCTGCAATGTGTAGAATTTATCTCAGAAAAAAAACAAAATTGACAAATACCCGATTTGCACAGTTAGTCCTTCTCATGTAAGATATAGCTATTTTCATTGTTAGAATACCAAAAAACATTTACATCACTGAAACACGACTTTGAATTCCAATTTTAGCTTGGGAAGATATCAAATGTGATTTGACGTGTTATGATCAATTCGAATTCTTATAGCAGTATACAAATTTTCATGCTATAGACCATATGTCACAACCTTCATTTTTGAGCTAAAATATGCAACCATTTCGTAGTACCATGTTGATGCTATGAAGTATTGTTACATAATTCACTAAGCATTTAGTTCCAGCTTAGACGACTTGGTCTTGGAACAATAATTGTTGATGAAATACGAGTTTTGTCCTAATATTGCCAAAATAATTATGATCTTTTCTTTTCTCAAAATTTCATAATAAAAAAACGATTTTGAACAAATTGAATATGTTTATATATAAAAAATACAAATTCAAAAAAATAAAATAATTGCAATTTAACTAAAAAATTATATAACAAGAAGATTATTTATATTGAAACTGTCTTTGAAACAAGAAAAAAAACCCATGTTTTAAACAATGTCCATTATGATTATTTATGAAGCTTCACTAACACTATGAAAATTTGAGGGGTGCTTGGTTGCCTAATAAAGTTGATTAAGACTTATCTAGCGTTTGATGCAACGAGTCTTATTGAGTTTGGCCAATTAGGTTGCCTCATATCAAATCTACAATTTGCTATGAAACTGTCTTCAACAAAGCCATTTGTCGTTTGGGAGAAAAACACAATTTTCACCTACATCCATTTGTCTTTTATCTCAAAAATTGTGCATCCATTTCCTCTGATCTTTGGTAGATGGGTTTGTCTTTGTGAATCCACTGCAATTTTGTTCATAACTATGATCCACGTGTGCTTTTTAGGATCTTCCTTCGAGTTGATTAGACTGTTTGTTTGAAGGAATATGCTCTGATACCAATTGTTGGTATCATTGTAGAGAGTGTTAATACATAAAAAATATCACTTTTTTGTTTAATTGAACCAATTCACAGTTCCTTGAACAATAGATTGACTAATTTTTAAGTAGTCAATTTGTAAAAAACTTGAAATGGACATATCTTGAAAACCATCATCCAAATCACATGAAATTTGTAGGGAATAAGCATTGTACTGGGATGAACAACCTCCATAAATTTCACGTCATTCTAGATTTGGAGAAATTGACCACTGTAACCTAAAACCAATTTGCCTTTATCTCGATATATGTGCATCCATTACTCTGATTTTTTGTGTAGACGTGTACTATAGTGAATGGAACAAGCATACACAATTTCAGCCAAAATAGATTTTTCGTTTGGGAGAAAAACACCATTGTCACCTACAACCATTTGTCTTTTATCTCAAAAATTGTGCATCCATTTGCTATGATCTTTGGTAGATGTGTTTGGCTTTGTAAATCCACTACAATTTTGTTCAAAAATTTGATCCTTCAAGGTTGGAATGACCTTGTTTAGCATTTCATACATCAACAAATCACACCTGAATTCTTTTCATGACACGTTGACAATGAGGGTTTCAATGGATTCAATGAGATACGAGTCTTATGCCATTCCTTCTTAGTTCAACTTATGCTATGAAATTTTATCATTCCATGAGCCTTTGAAATTAATGCCAATATATTCCAACATGCACATGCTGAATATGTTAATTGTATTGACATTTTTATAGGTTCATTAACAATAAGGATGACATTTCCAATCTTAGGAAATGCTTTTCTAGATTGTGGAGCTTGGACAATAATGCAAATGGTATAAAAGATGCCATGAGAAGGCCATAATAATTTATGTTATAGCCCTAGCTTGAAGGAGGGATTAATTTGATCATATAAGTTTTAATTACGATCTTAGTTCTTTAGTATTTCTTCATTTTTTTATTAGTGCAGAAAATACTCTTTCTACAGGAAAGATTGGAAACCCAATGTACTTTTTCAAATGTATACATGGAAATAATGTATGGTATTTGTTATTCAGGAAATTACATATATGGGAATGATTCCAATAAAAAATTACTGAAGCTGAAGAAAAACGATGGTAATTGACATGCTACTTACATACTAATGCAAAGGATCTTTCCTCCAATTCATCTATCATATCTTGTTCGTGATGGTATCTATCAACAAGGTGAAACCGTGTCTGAACTTGGCATATTTGGTGCATATTTATGGTATGAAATTCTTTCTTGAGATCCTTTTTTATGGTATGAAATTCTTTCTAACATGGTAAATTTTTCATCTCAGTTACACAGTATGCAATTTCTATACTTCATTTTTTAACCAATGTCACGGGCCTAGGTTGGAGGTGTTTGATGCAATTCCTCATGATATTCTTAATGATAATGTAGTGATCATCCCAATGGAATGTCTTTTTCATTTGTGAACAACGCTTCTTCTAGGGCTATTTTGCAGAGAATGTTTAAGTAAAATAAAATTTGAAGGAAACAAATGCGCAATCATGCATGAAGATGTTGAAGCTGTTAATTGTTATGACATTTTTACATATTCACTAATAATAAGGATGAAATTTCCAATCTTACGAAATACTTTGCTCTATTTTGTAGCTTGGACAATAATACAAATGTTATAGAAGACGCTGTCAGAAGGCCAAAATAATTTGTGCTAAAGACGGGTGAAGGAGGGGTAAGTTGCTCATACATGTTTTAATTAGGATCTTAGTTTTGTAGTGTTTCTTCATTAATTTATGAGTGCTGGAAATATTGTTTCCGCAGACAAGATTGGCAATCTAGTGTACTTTTTCAAAACTATACATGGAAATAATGTACGGTATTTGTTGTCTAGGAAATAACATAAATGGGAATAATGATAAGAAAAAATTACTCGAGTTGAAGAAAAATGGTTTTTATGGACATGCTGCTTACATATAATGTAAAAGATATTTCCTCAAATTCCTGTATCATTTATTGTTTGTGGCAGTGTCTATCAACATGGTGAAACTGTGTTCAAGACTCTGAATTTGGCATATTTGTTGCATATTTACGGTATGTAATTCTTTCATGGTTTCTTATGCTTAAAAAGAAAGTCCAATACTGGGATTTCATGTTTCAAAGTTGATTTCCTTATTCCTCCCTAATCCTTAGATATCCAAATCAAACCTCAATATGGGCGCACTAAGGAAATTCTATTAATACACCTGCTATCCTCCTCCAAAAATAGGATCACCCAAAAACATAGGTGGCCCTAAAGTGGCTAGCATAAACAGGTTAACCATAGCATTTTAGTGCACATGTTAAGACCAACATAATCTCTCATTTCCATATTGATATAATCCTTTTGAGTTTTAAACAAAGGCTACAAGTGCCCCTTTGATTCTAAACTAATGCCAAAGAATGTTTTCTTAAATCTGAATATTTGGGGCATGGTACTTCCATACAAAAGGATCTGAAATAGAGAGCTTTCAACTATGCCATCAACAAAAAACCAAAAATATTATTGTATTTGATTGAATAATTACTTACAACGGGTTTCTCATTAATTAGATAAATCCTTTCCCAAACTTCAAGCTTAGTTGATCTTATCCACATAAATATTAGAACTTAATAACCCAAAATGCTTAGGTTTCCTTGGATTTGAGTTAGATGCACGTTCTTACATGCAAAGGGATCCTTCTATAAAGTGAACATGCCCAAAAACTCATTTTTGGGGCTGTACTATATATAAATACACCTGGACTTCAAAGGATGGGGTTATTTGCTTGCCCAAAACATTGTTGTGCCAATGAAACTGCCCAGAATTCATCTTACAGCTAAATAAACTCCACAATGTTCATTTTCTAAACAAGTCATCTCCATGTGAATATGAGGTGACTACTTTTGAAATATTTTCAATAGCATTTGAATGGGTCGTTATATCCTTCCTTCCTTCCTTTCTTCCCTTATGCCACAAATATAGATAAACTTTACCTTTTTTATTCTCCATTCATATGTGTACATCATTTTGATTACAGATATCCATTTCTAGCAGTGAGCCGTATTTCATTTTTTTCCTCTTATTACTGTTCAGCTAGGTTATTTTATTATTATTAATAAACAGTTTCTCGTCGTGTATCCGACAACAAATGGGTGGTAGATGTCGTTGAATTTCCAATACTTTGTCGCTAAACTCCGACGAACTGGTAATGGCTTCGACGAGCTCGTGCTGTCGGATTTCTGACTGACTGTGGATAAAATCTGATGATCTTGCCATGGCTCCGACGATCCCGATTCGTCGGCATAATCACATAAGTTGTCCAAGATTCGACAATACATCCGACGAGAAGAATTCCAATATTCGACAACAGGTCCGACGAGAAGATGTCGGAGATTCGACAATACCTTCGACGAGAAGAACTCGAAGATTCAACAATACATCCGATGAGAAGACGTCAGAAATTTGACAGTTTATCCGACAAGGAGAAGTCGAAAATTCGACAATATATCCAACGAGAAGAAGTCAGAAATTCGACAATACATGGATGAAAGAATTCTCCATATTACCTTGATACTTTGTCAAATTGTCAACGGGGTTCAAAAGGGAGTCAAATATCCGATGAAGTCCCACCGACTGACAAAAAAAAAATGTTGTTGTCGAATAACAGACATGTGTTTGTTGAAGTTCAGACATGGCATCCGTCGGATTTTGGGCTCAAATCCTGTTGTGATTTCAAAGATATTCTTCAAATAACATAGGATACTTCCAAAAGATTGAACACCTTGAGAAATTGCCCACATAAATAGATCACAGATCAACACATTGATGTTTTTACGTGGTTTAAATCCTCGAAGAGGGAAACACTCATCCCTGTCCAAATAGATACTTGAGGTAGTATTATTATGAAAAATAAAAAGAACGCTAGAAATGAACTCATAATTAATCAACTAGCAAATGTAGGTATGGTGGAATTATATGTATTGGGGACGTAGAAAAAAGGGTACCTAGTAAAAGTAGAGGATATTTAGTAAAAATAAGGTTTTTTATTCGAAATATATATTGGGAAGAGGGATAAACAAAAGGAGTTTCGTAGGTGTTTATTAATATCTAGTGAAAATAGGGGTATTCTTTAATATCCCACGGACATATATATTATGGCATAGTTTCACTTAGTGGAAAAATTGTGCATCTTTTCTAGAATAATTCCATATATATGCCTAAAAGAGGGATAATCATAATGGTCTTATAACTAGATAGATTGTTTTTTATTTCCACTTTTAAAATAGGAACAATGAGGCTTTATATCTAGAATTTAGGGATACCTTGCTTGACTACTAAATTGAAGAACCTATGGATGTGAAGGAAGAGGATAGGCCCACAATTTTTTATGATTTTTGCATGGTAACCTTCGATGTCCTTAGCTTTCCCTTTTCCAAGTCACTTAACCCCAAAATCCATGTCTTCTAAATATAAAACATCCTCCTCTATAGAAAGGGTTTGAAAGTTATCCACAACATCAAGGGATTCCTAAAACGTTTTAAGGTAGGAAATCTAGTGATCCCTCAAGGGAGTCATATTATTTTCTTTAGTTCTATGACTTAAATTTTCCTCTTGGTTTTCTTAGGATATACCTTAGACAGGTGCAGAATATTATTTTTCTTTTTATTTATATAACACTTTTTTTCCTTTTAATTAGGGATTGTACCTATAAATCTTGTTAGTTTTTAAGGACTCGTTAGAAGCATCCCTAGAGGTTTTTTTAGCATTTTTGTAGTCTTTATCATACCAAGGGTTGGTCTTTCTATCATCATTTTTACATGACACCTGATAGAGAACTTGTTAATGGAAGTAGAGAGGGTTGTGGTAAAGTTATGATAGAGGTCTCCAATATTGTCCTTAGTTAACATTGTATTTAATTCATTGTTTAAATCCTTTAAAAATATGTCAATTTTATTTTGATCGAAGATTAAGTGCTATGGAACTTATGTGCTGTCAAATTTTAGAGTTAGGGTTAAAGATATATAGTCAAAGTTGGGCTTATGGTAATTAAATATGTCAAAAATTAGTATTTGGTTATATATATCATATATCATTTCTACACAAACCATGGATACAAGTCGTGGTTAGATTTCGGCCACCTCATAAGACCATTACAAATTATTAGATCTGGAAAACTACAAAACTTGATTAGCATCTATATATGTACTCATATGCATTTTTAAATTTCAATTCTTTAAATAAAGGCTTTTTGGTTCCAAAATCATTCTAAATTTGTATTTGTTGCCTAGGGGTAATTACAAGTTTAATGATAATGACGATAGTTATTAACAGCCAATGAGACCAACTTTGGCATATCAGTCCTTTAAATGTAATGATTCACTTATATTTGTTTAGAATTTTTATTTCTATGCTTAAAAAGATTTAAGAGAAGCATTTCTAAATCACCATTGAATGTGATGAGCTAAAGGTTAGGAAGGTGAGTATCGTAACAAATATTTTGAAATTGCACTCTATAATGCGAGTGTATGCAAGAAATTGTATGAGAAAGTGATTTTCATCTTCAACCCTCTTTACGCCACAAATATGAAAGTTCATTTCATCCCATGACGTTTTAGGAATTGTAGTACCCTATTTCACTATGGAGCTCGTGAGAGTTTGTTTTTATTTCAACAATGTTGATTTTCTTCTTTACACCAGCTAAAGAAGAGTGATACTTTTGATCTTCTTGATTAGGGTTGATCACCTCTTTATGATATGATAATTTTCTCTTACCCTCTAACTCTTTATCGCACCACATCTTCTCCATTAAATTAGATGTAATGATACTTTTAATATTAACACAATTTTGTAGAGTGACATATTTCTTGACTCCCCAATGATTTAGAAAATACTTGGCACCTTTATGACAACCTCACTTAAGTTGCTAGAAACTTTGACTAGAGTCTGAAGAAATCTTAGGAATCCTCTTATCTCCCATGTTGTTTATCTTGTTCTTGTATATCGGTACCTAGTGATAGCCATGTTCTCATTTAGGGAGATACACACTTTTATGAGGAGGATAGGATGGGGTGTGTTTCCTTTAATTTTGAGATTATATGTTTCAGATCGATTTTGGATTTTCTCTACCCTTCTCCATGATTCTCTAGAGATGTTGCAGCATAAAACTTCACAACCATATAAGATAACAAGAGTGACGAGAGTCTCAAAGATGAGTTTCTTTCTATCCCACAGCCAAAGGTCTATTGGATTACAACTATTTTCAAGCCAATAATAATATTTCCATCCTCCATGAATCCTTTTTTCTTTGTTATAGTTCAAGTTAATCTTATGATGAAGATTTATTCCAATATATTTATATGATGTCGCTTCCTCCAAGTTGTTTTTGTCATAAATGAATTAACATAAGTGATCTTTTTTGGAATTTGATTATCATAATCTTTGTTTTTCAACGTTAAAAACCATACCCATACAACAACAAAAATCCTTTAGAATTTTTAGTTTCTTGTCACGATCTTAGGCTCCCCACCATAAGAACAATATAATCATCATAGAGAATAAGGATGATGACTATACAATCCAAATTCATGCCATCATAACCTACTTATTCCAAACAACCCTCTATCCCGTCAATGTAAATACCAAAAAGGGTAGGGGATAGGGGAAAACCTTGTTTGAATCCTATATTGCAATTAATTTCTTCTAACCATCCCTTAGAGTTCTTAAAATTGGCAATGACCTTCTCATACAACCTTATCACAAGAGCACTCAACTTGAAAGGGACTTTTAGCTCTTATAATTTATTCCAAAGGTTAGTTCTAGGAATTGTGTCAAATTATTTTCTAAATCCAACAAAAGCAACATAAATTACTAGTTTTATTACTGAGACACTCCTCAACAATAATCCTAAGAGTAATAAGGTGGTCCACAACTGAATAATAGCTATGAAATCCAACTACCCTTTAGCTCTGTTTTCATGACTTTCTAGTTATATGTTGATCTTCTTTTCCATAATAATTCCATATAATTTGGCTAAAAGAGGGTTAATCATAATGGTCCTATAATTAGATGGATTGTTTTTATTTCCACTTTTAAAAATAGGAACAATGAGACTTTATATCCAACGTTTAGGAAACCTTACTTTATTGCTAAATTAAATAACTTGTGGATGTAAGGGATGATAATAGGTCTACCATTTTTTAAGATTTATTCTTGGTATCCTTTGATATCCTTTTTGTGATCCACTTAACCTCGAACTCTATGTCTTCTAAAGATAAAGCTTCTTCCTTTGTAGAAAGAGTTTGAATGTTGTCCACAGCGTTTAGGGATTCATAAAGATTTTCAAGGTAAGAATTCCAATCCCTTAAGACAATCAATTTGTTTTTAATAGTTTTATGACTCATAATTTTACTCTGTAATTTCATAGGATCTAGCTTATAGAGGTTCAAAATATTCTCTTTCTTTCTATTTATGTA
The DNA here is from genome assembly GCA_001517045.1 of Pseudotsuga menziesii. Taxonomy (NCBI): domain Eukaryota; kingdom Viridiplantae; phylum Streptophyta; class Pinopsida; order Pinales; family Pinaceae; genus Pseudotsuga; species Pseudotsuga menziesii. Next base: position 43,005 of record LPNX010995703.1, on the reverse strand, counting down.
ACACCTTTTTTCCTTTTAATTAGCGATTTGTACCTAGATATCTTGTTGATTTTTAAGGACTCGTTAGAATCATCCCTAATGGATTTTCTAGCATGCTTTCACTCTTTATCATACCAAGGGTTGTTTGTTTTATTCCCATTTTTACATGAAACCATGATAGAGAAATTGTAAATGCAAATAGAGAGGATTGTGGTAAAATTATGATATCTACATCTTCAATATTGTCCTTAGTTAATAGTATATTTAATTCATCATTTAAATCACTTAAAAATATATCAATTTTATTTTTATTAAAGATCAAGTGCTTTTGGTTACTATAATTATGTGTTATCGGACTTATGTGTCTATAAAAGTTTAAAGTTAGGGTTAAAGGTCTATGGTCAGAGTTGGGCTTATGGTCATTTAAAATGAAAAAATTTAATATTTGGTTATATACGTAGATATCACATATCACATAATCTATGGCACTATTACCAAGCTATGGATATAAGTCATTTGGTTGGATTTTGGCCACTTCATAAGACCAATGCAAATTATTAGATCTTGAGAACTAAAGATATTGACTAACATTGTACCAAACAAATTCTCACACCAAGTATTTCGAGTTTCTTTTGTATCTACAATTTAAAATAAGGTCATCATCTAGACATAGAGTATTAGGGTTAAAATCATTGCTTAAGATAATAACTTGGGGGTGTGTGCAAGAAGATGAGGGACCTTTTAGATGAAATCATACTTTTAGGAAACACACTCACGATACATAAAAATACAACGTGCTCGCGTTATGTAATGCTTGGTTTCATTAAGCTTGAGCCAGACATGTCATATGACACGTAGGTTAAGTTAAGAAAAACACGTAGGAACTTTATAGTTACAAAATGAGCACGTTTTTTATAGTTACAAAATGCGTACATGTTATGGAGAGGCAAAGCACACACGCATTATGGAGAAGCAAAATGAGCACGGGTTTTGGAGAAGCAAAATGCACACGCATTTTTAGAGAAGAAAAACACACACACGTTATGGAGAACCACAAAAAATGGTTTTGGTGCATGGCTAGGGAAATGAATAAAACAATAGTTTGTATCATCAAGACTTGGGACCTATAGTAATATTTTAGGATCATCAAGAACAAGATCTCAAACAACCATGCCTAACCTCCCAAGAGCATAATTTTTCTTTGTATTGTAATATGGACACCATTAGGAGGATTCAAGAACTAAGTATGAGTCATAGTCCCTTGACCATGCTTGGGGGAGGAAACTCAAGACTTGTGCCCTAAAGGTAGTTTTTAAGGCTTGAGGACCATGAACAAGGCATTGAACCTACACATAGGACCTCCGTATGTGATATTTTGAATCTAAGAGAGAATATGTACTGAATAAGAATTCTCTTAACACTAGAAACATATCCATAGACATGGTTGAGGGAGGAAACCTAGTCCTTAGGTCCTAAAGGAATTCTAGACATATAGGGCTAAAAACAACACCTCGAGCAAACACACATGATCTCTTAAGGGTATCCTCAACCTTTAAGTTGGGATATGGCCATGATTAGTATTTTTTAGCATTAGATATGGAGGATAAGGTGTTAATCATGTTTGGTACATAAAGCTTTATTTTTAGGTTGTAAACCAACTTTTAGGGCTCAAGGTCCATGAACGACACCTTGAATCACCATAGATGACCTCTCAAGTTGATAGTTTTGTTTTGAATGGGGATATGGGAACCATTAGGGGTTTCTAAGTACTATGTATGTGTCTTGGGACCTTAGACATAATAAGGGGAGGAAACCCATGCCTTGTCCCCTAGAGTATGCTTCTAGCCATCTAGAGCCAAGAATGATGTGTTGAACAACCTCAATAGATCCTTCCATGGTATCATTTACCTTGGAATGGGGATACTAGTTCCATTAGAACATTTTTAGCACTAAGTACATATATTAGGCCCCTTGACATGGGTGGGGGGAAACACATGGTCCTTAGGCCTTAAAGGAAGTTGTTAACCATTTAGGGACAAAATTGATGCCTCCAACCACCACACATGATGTTGAAAGTGAATCCTTTGAATCTTAATGGGGATATGCATGCCATCATCATTTGTTGAGAACTTGGTATGCATCTGAAGGCCATGGACATGGTCAAGGGAGGAAAATATGGCCTTAGGACCTACTAAAGCTTATAGGCATCCAAGGATAGGAAGGATTCCTTAAAAAATCACACATGGCATCTTATAGGTATCTTTGGACTATGAATATGGATGTTAGTGGAATTAGGTGGTTTTGAGCTGCAGGTATGGTACCTCTGAGACATGATTGAGGGAATATGCTTGTGCCTTAGTCCATAATGGAATATTTGAGGCACCCATGTTAATGAACGATTCCTTGAAGCACCACACATGACCTACTCAAGGTATGATTGGTCTCCAAGAAAATATGCACATGCCTTTAAGAGGTTTTGAGCATTAGATATGGGTATTAAGGCCTCAACATAGTCAAGGGAGGAAATCCAAGACTCGATCCCTAAATAATATTTTTGACATCTATGGCTATGCATGTTCCTTACTCACTATCCCTCTACGCCTTACTCACTGTCCCTCGCTGCCTTTGTATTTCCATCTCTCTCTATCTCTATGTGTGTGTGTGTCCCTCCCTCACTCCCCATCTCTTAGGTGTGTGTGTGTGTGTGTGTGTGTGTGTGTCCCCCCCTCTCTCACAAACTCCCTTTGTCTCGCCCTCTATATCCACCTTCTATTTACCTCCGTCTATCAATCTCTCCCTCCCTTCTCCCTTAATTACCAGTCCTCTGTGCCATTATCCCTCTACCCTATCATCTCTCTCTCTCAACTTGTATCCCTCCCTCCCTATGCATTTTCACCCTCCCTCTCCATGTTTCTCTCTTTCATAACCTCCCTCTCTCTCCATCACTCAACCCTCCACCCTTTGTCTTTGACACCATCTCTCTCTCTCTCTAGATTTCCCTATACATGTGTGTCCCTTCCCCCTTTCTCTCCTTGTGTCTATCCCCCCCCACATACACGCACCTTGTATCCCTCCCTCACTATGTCTTTCCTTCACTCTATCTCCATCCCTCCCTCACTCCCCCTCCTCCCTCTCTATCTTATTCTCTCTCTACATCATTAACTCTCTCTCTCTCTCTCTCTATTATACTCCCTTCCTCTATGTTTTCAACTTATCCTTTCTCCTCAACCCCTTACCTCATTATGACCCCCATTCTCTATTTTATCGCATCTCATTCCCCTCTCTTAAATTACCCCCTCCTTCGCCTCTCTCCTCCAAGACATCCTATTCCTCCTCTAATACTCCATATCCACCTTTCCATTCACCAATCCTCTCTGTCATCAAACTATCACCCACTTCCTCCCCTCCACATTATCCCCCTTTGTCACTCAATTCTCATGTACTACTTCTAACCCTATACGTCTTCAATACCTTCTCCTCCTAACAATGCTCTCAATCCCCATGCCCCTTCACCCTTGTAACCCATCATGTTCACATTATATTCATCTTTCTCCACTTGAATTTACAACATCCTCCTAGGACCTTGACCCTTCCCCACCCACTCTCAACTATTAACCATACTCACTCAAACTTACAACAACCTCCTATGCCCTTGACCCTTCTCCACCCGTCTCAACTATTAATCATCCACACTTGAACTTCCAACATCCTTCTAGGCCCTTGACCCTTCCCCACCCCCTCTCAACTATTAACCATCTCCACCTAAACTTCCAACATCCTCCTAGGCCCTTGACCCTTCCACACCCCCTCTCAACTATTAACCATACATTTGATGTATTGCATATAGTGTTAGATTTTTTTCTCTACATAACGTGCACATGCTATAGAACTGCATAACGTGTGCATGTTTTGTAGTTCTATAACGTGCACACGTTTTGTAGTTCTACAATGCGCATTTGTTTTCCAATTCTATAAGGGCGGGAAATGTAATTTGAATTTAAACATGTCAATTCACTTGCTCGCATGTCACCAATAGTCCTATGTGTATGGTTTCGAGTTTGTTTCAGTAATACCAAGCCTATGCTATGGTATATAATAAACTATAGCTAATTGGGCATTTCTTCCAGTTTCTGAAGAAGTTGTTGTTTACGCACTCATTATAGTATGCTACACACAATCATTTTTTTACGAAATCTTAAACATAAATAGCACTTTTTCTGCATATTCTAACTTTGTAATTTTTATTAAAAATATTATAATTTCCTATTTTTTTCAATTTCTATTGTGTCCTACCTCCTTAACTCAAAAAACATGGTGTTATTGTTTTTTCCATAACTTTTTCAATTCATAATCGTTTTAAAAAGAAATTATATGGTGCACTAGAAGACACTCACCTCTACATTCTATAAAAAATCATTTCATGATTATTTCATTAAGACCTTCAAAGGTTGCACCCACAAAACACGTACCATTTTCGAAGAATGATCACTTAGATAATTACCAAAAAAAAAAAAAATTTGTTAATTTTATTTTCGAAAAATAACGTTGCACTAGTTCTATATGTTATCTACATTCTTGCAAATTTTTGTATCCTAAAACCATCATTTAGGCCCTCAAAGGATGCACCCACAAAAACATATCCTTAATCATTTTCCTAAAAAATAAAAAGCGATTGTTAGAAAAAATGAAACTTGACATAGTTATAAATATTTTCAATACATAAAACTTATATATCTGAAACGTGATTCAATCTCCTACATTTAATCTTCTTTACTCAAAGCAAGATATTTTTTTTAAGTATCTCAAAAAACACAATTAAGTTGAGGGATGCCTGATTTTTCAGTTTTCTATTGCATCTAACGTGCCAAAAGTGACCCTCATTAGCTTGCACTCACCCTTGGTTAGTTTCTACTCTAGCACTAAAGTCTCATACCAAGAGGATATCATGTTCCAAGCCATTGTAACGACAATTTTTATCTAGATTATGTTTCTTATAAAAAGTAGAATTAGCAAGTGCAAATAGCATATTGTTATATAAGTTTCTTAACATTGATATATGAAATCTCCTTACAATGTACTATTAAAATGATATTTCTTGTAAAGACTAATATGAAGAATATTGTTATTTTTTACATGACAACCTATGCCTTTGATTCATCTACAATAACCTATGCCTTTAATTCGTCTACAATAGGATCTATTATTTCAAACTTACCATAAAACAAATCTTTTATGTTAGAGACCTTGGGATACAACTTAACATGAGAGCCTCTCTCCATGGAATGCCATGATAACAAATAAAGGATCTTAAGTGTCCTGAATTGCTATTTATTATTATGCTTTTGCTATAAATCTTTAATAATAGATTTTCTATTCCTAATTATTGCCTATTTTCCTTCATTTCTAGCACCCTTTACCTTTTGAACTTCATTTCTTAATTATATTTCTTTAAAAAAAAGTATCCCTTTTAGACTTAGGGTTTTACTAAGCATTCCATATTTATGGTCATTAGAGATCGCCTTGACATGAATTAATCTATCATGTGCTTGATTATTTTTCCTAGCCTTTGTGCTTCTCCAAAACAAGTTATCTCAATTTGTGTTTTCTTACTGTTTTTCCTTACTAGTGCTAGCATGTCCTCTTCTTTCTCCTTGTTTTAACCAAAGATTATGAGGTTCAAGGTTCTTTTCCCATACTCATGGTCTAACTCTATGCAACCCCTCCATAAATCACTTGTTAAAACAATATTATGCTAATTGTTGTTAATATTTTTCCTTTGTTGGAAGTATATTTATAGTCCATACCTCGGAAATAATTAAAATTTGAACACTTCATCACCAATTATACTTTAGAGGCAAATACATAAAGGATCCGGTCCTTATGATTACCTCTTGTTAATCCTACAAACCAAATTTTCACAAATTACCTTATGTAATTTTGCATCATTCATTCATTGGATCAATAGTTGTGTTGTGCTTTATACGATGTTGTCATGTACATAAAGTATGTGACAAAAAAATGACAACATATGTCAGCATAGAGCTATATTAAACCCAAAACTATCAAGCACTAAGAGGGATCATTAAAAATTTATGCTTCAAGAAATTTGCTTTTTTTGGATACTTGATAAATCCAAGTTTAAAATAAATCTATGTTAATCTTGCCTTATGCATAACCATATATAGCAAAATAGTTGAGTAGAAATTCTTCATATACTTTACACAATACTCAATGGTCCAAAAATCCTTAAATAAAAAACCTTTTAACAAAAATATATCTCACTAAAAATATCCAAAAATTAAAATCTTCATAAATCTTTCAGTATTCAACCATTATTGTTCTCAATCAATACACTCTTGTACATCCAACAACTTTAAACTTATGCATCATTGAAAGAATCTTTGCACGTATTTTTTCCTTTCATTGCACTCTAATTTATTCTCTTCTTTAAACAATTCATTAGTCAGTGATGTATTATAAGGGATAAATTACATTTATGTATCCAACAAGGCTACACAATTCTCATTGATTTAGGGGAAAAAAAAGTGGAAATCCACTCCTAGACTAACGATTACAATCTCGGTTATATCCACACAATTACTATTTTTTTCTAGAAAGAAAAAAGCCTATCCTTGATATTCATTATAGAATCAAAGGGCATCTGATGTGCCATCCCAAAACAAGGGTTACAGTCATTCAAGTAGTGGAAAGAATAACATTCTGCTGAACTCCAAGAACGATTCTCAACTCAACTGAGCTGCAGAGGGGGAGTTCAAAGTACAAATCCATCAAATACAAAGTTCAATCAGAGACAAATGGTGAAATATGTCCCTCTAAACCATATCTATCATGGACATAAAGAGCACAGAGCTGCAGTCTAAAGGTGCCCGCTCCTAATCTATCAAAAAAAGTGCGAGTAAAAAAGGAGAACAAGCTCTAGCACCGAGCTCAAAAGAGCTTGAAAGTGTCATGAGAGGCCAAAAGGCTTTCAAAAATTTCAGAGTAACTGCCAAATCCAGGAGCCAAAGAAAGAGCAGATTTAGACAGGCTATCTGCGCGCTGATTGTGTTCACGGTAGATATGGCAGAAAGACAATTCTTGAAAGCAGGTATAGAGCTTTCTTGTTTCCCTACACCAGTGGCTGAGATCAGGTGGGGAAAGGGCAGCAGTACCCTTTGCCCAATTTACAATGACAGAAGAGTCACCAAATACATTAAGTGTGGGAATCCCCATCACTTGGGCAGTATGCAGAAGAGCCCAAAGCCCTGCCAATTCAGCTTTTGTATTGGTGCAATTACCCGTCCCTAAAGCAAACTCGAAGGAATGTGACTCGTTCAAGAACAAGGAGAAACCTACTCCTCCAATATTGCTTGTAGATGCCCCATCCAAAAAACCACAAGGATAGACAAGAAAAGGTCTCGGGCCCAAGGCTCTTGGCTTTATTGCCTTTGTTACAGGAGGACGATACATCTGAGAGGAATATGCAATCTGATGGATTATGCTCAAGACATAGAACTTTTTCCCTTAAAAAATATAGATGTTCCTTGCTTTCCAAATAGCCCACATTGCATGAAAGGGAAGATAGTAGTAGACCAAGTGTTTAGAAAATCTGACAGTCCAATTTTCCAAAAAAGAACAGAGATTATCAGACTGGAAGGAGAGTGTGAAATGGTACTGATCACTCAGATGACCAAGAACATTCTTCCAGACGGAGCAAGAACAAAATAAATTTTGAACACTATCTTCATCCACACAGCAGAGTGCACATATTCCAGGCCCGATCCAACCTCTCTTCTGAAGATTGTCCCATGTTAGTATCATGTTCTTCAAAGCCAACCAAATAAAACAGCTGATTTTTCTGGGAAAAGTGCCAGACCAGACGAGGGCAAGTAGTCTGTTACCAGCCGGGGGAGATGAAGAATGAACAATGCTGTCATATACCAAGTTTGCATATACAAAACCATCAAATTCGTTGTGAGCCCATACCAGAGAATCAGACTGGGTATTGAGTCGAATCCTTCCAAGTTCCAGACCCCTTGTAAAGTATCCCATGCAATCTTCCATTCCCCATCAATGCACAGATCCTCAGCCATATACCAATAATGGTGCAAACATTGTAAGATATTATGAGCATGTGAGAGTGTGGTAATATCCAAGTCCTCTAAGAAGTCTCGGAGTCCTGTAAGCAGAGAGTGCGAATTTTGGGCACCAATGATAGGATCAATGCCTACTAGACATCATGTCCATTACCCACTTTCCAGGCTAAGCTTCTTCCCAGCCAAGGAAGTGTTAGCAAGAACCCCTTCCAGATAACTGAAACACCTTGAAAATTGAAGTTTTTACCTCTGAGCCAAGCCACCACCGAAAGATATTTCAAGTACTTGCTGATTAAAACATGATGCCACAACCCATCATTCTGTAGAACCATCCAAAAATTCTTTAATCTTAATGCAATACTGAACCAATGAAGATTTTTTATGCCCCAACCCCCATTCTCTTTCGGCCAGGAGAGGTGCTTCCAATTGGACAAATGATACCTGTGATTGTTGCCAGTAGATCCCCATAAAAAGGCAAATGTTAAACTTCTGAGCTTATTTAAAATAGAGACTGGAATGGGTGCAAGGCCCAACCAATAGACCGGGATACTAGACAACACAGCTTGTACGAGGATCAAACGGCCACCAAGAGAGAGAAACTTATGAGACCAGTGAAAGATTCTATTTTCAAATTTCTATATCAGCCAATTCCAGTCACTGGCCTTATATCCCAAAGGCTTAAGATAATAGCCAAGATACTTAAAACCAGAGGCGATAGGCTCCATTTTATAAGGCAGAACCCAAGCAATGTCAATGAGGATATCATCATCCACATTGTTGAAGAGAAAGCAAGATTTGTCCAAACTAATGCTCATCCCATAAGCCTTACAGAAAGTACTTAAAATAACTTCAAAAGCAATCCACTCAGGCAAGGTGCCAGTTCCCTGCAGGATCACATCATCCACAAAGAGGAGGTGAGTAAGGGAAAGTGTAGAAGAGATTTTAATACCTCTGACGAGGCCATGTTCCCTGGCATCTATGATCAAGAGACTGAGCCCTTCTATTACAAGTATGAACAACAAGGGGAATAAGGGACAGCCTTGTCTGATTCCTCTAGAGGCACTAAAGAACTTGGAGGGGATACCATTGATTAATACAACAAAATTTGTTGATGTGAGGCATCCCATTATCCAGTTGACACCCAGGAGAGGTACCCCTATCTGGATCAAAATGATTCTGATGTAGGACCAGTTCACTCTATCGAAAGCCTTCACCAAATCCAGTTTGAGGACAAGAGCACTAGTATTCTTGGTTTTCACAGTGTGGAGAGTCTCCTGGGCTATGCCAATAGGTTTCAACAATCTGACAATTCTTGAGAAAACCATACTGTTCCTTGGAGATGTGAGAGTCCAAAAAAGGCTTCAGCCGAACAACAATAACCTTGGAAATCAGTTTGTACAATAGATTGCACAAAGAGATAGGCCTAAAATCAGCGAAGGTTAAGGGCTTATCCTTTTTAGGAATCAGGGCAAGGAAGGTAGAATTCAGAGAGGGAGGAATGCAACCTGAAACCCTAGCACACTCAACAGCAGACAATAGTTCAATTCCCAATAAGTCAAAGAAGTGTAAGTAGAATTCAACAGGCCATCCATTGGGACCTGGACTCCTATCCTTTTTGAAAGAATTCAAGGCTCCTTCGATCTCAGACAGAGTAACAGGTTGTATGAGGCTAGGGGCTTCCTCATGAGAGATCATAGTGGGGTAAAGCATGACAACCTTGAGTTGTGCAAGCAAGCAGGTTTGCTTCAATCATCTCGAAAAATATGGGCAAAATGGCTCTGTCCCATCTCCTTTAGAGCAGTCCCATCCTTAATACTGTGTCCCTCATCATCATTAAGTGACCAAATAGTATTTTGATTCCTTCTTCCCAAGGCCAGTGCATGAAAAAACTTGGTGTTTGAATCACCATACAGAGCCCACTTCGCTCGACTTTTAAGTTGCCAAGTCAGAAGGATGTGATCCAACAGTTTCTTTTTTTTGGATCTAAGCAGAGTCAAAGACATCTAATCCTCATGGGAGAGGATACCAGAGGAAGAGCCAAAGAGCAGGAAAGCAATTTCCTTATCCAACCTAATAGAATTTGACTCCATTATGGAACCTTTTTCCCTGATCCAGCCTTTTACTTCCTTCTTAAGTAAACGGAGTTTATGAGAAAGGAGGTCCAAATCATTTTCAGAGGACAGAGGAGTCAGCTCAGGCCATCTCTTGGAGACCCAGAGAATGAAATCCGGATCATTAAGCCAAGATCTATTAAATTTGAAAGGTAAGTTAGAGGACCCCATCGATTTATTCCACTCAAAGCAGATCGGAAAGTGGTCATAAATATCAGCATGGTGATTCCACACACGGTGAACCCTGAGAGTGGGGATCAAAGAAGAAGAGACTAAGAAGCAGTGTAATCTTTTATTGATCCCTTCATCTCCGACCCTACCATTTCTCCAAGTGGGACCAGAAATGGTAGGAGCAATATCCACAAGACCTACAGAGTCGAAAAGGAGTTTGAAATGTGAAGTAAGTGGGTCTAAGGCAGCTCTCTTCCCCCAAGTCTCAGATGCACTTATGGTTAAGTTAAGGTCCCCCCCAAAAATCAGATTAGGTGTGTTGAGAAGACCCCCCCTGTGAACCTTATCCCAGAAAATATCCCTATTTTGGTAGGGACCATAGCAATTGAGGATGACTAAGGGGGCATTCATACCGCGAAAGTTGGCCTTAACAAGGTTACCAGCAATAGTCTCATAAGCATGACATCTAACCCTATGAGGGTTCCAGGCCGTAAGCAACCCTCCTGAGAGACCAAAGGCACTAATGGCATATAATTCCTAGCTGGGTAAGATCTTAGATAAGGCGAGGAGAGCTGGATAAGTACTGCACATAGTCTCCTGAAGGAGTATCATATCCGGATGAATCGAAAGGAAAAGTGAATGGAGGCTGCTTTGTTTGGTCTTGCCTCCCATACCTCTGACATTAAGAGAAAGGATCTTCATGAAGGAACATTTGGGAGGGGAGGCGACGCTCTAAGTCCCCATGAAGTAAACCCTCTTGCAGCATCTTTGATGCAAACCGAGAGGGGGATATAAGGAGGAGAGGCAGAGGAGAGGTCTCCTAACAAATCCTTCTTGTCCTTCTTTTTTTTTTTTTTTTTCTGATAGTCACGTTCTCAAAACGGATAGAGTTCAGGTGGAGTGTAGAAGGGGAGGAGGGGGTAGTTGTCGAGAATATCGACAAAGATCTTTGGAGTGAGCGATCAAAGAAAGAGGGGGAGGTAGTAGGACTATGAGGTGAGGGTGGATGAGAGGGAGGGGTAGCAGAGGTAGGGAGTGGAGGAAAATCCACAATTGAAGAAAAAGAAGGTACTAAAGGGGAAGTGATAGGGTTCAGGATGGGAGGAGGAGGCATACAAAGGATAGGTGCATGAGAACAAACAATAGAGGGAGAAGAAGGATATTCAGAGGAGACCAAAGGAGGGGTTTCATCCAAGGCAGGATTAGAGGGACAAGCTGCAACATGAGCATTGTCTAGATCATTTATAGCTTCAAGCAATGAATCAGAAACATCTTCAAAAAGAGAGAGGGATTGAGAGTAAATACCATTTTTTGGGTGCTTCGGAGAAAAAGAGGTGTAAGGTCCTCTATTAGCAGGTGTACCTTCCTGGCTTGAATAGGAACGCTCATTCAGGAGAAGGGGACAAGTTCTTCGAAGATGACCAGTTTCGTGGCACCTGCTACAACGAAACGATACATGGAGATAATCCAACTTTTGGACCAAAAGTCGCTCCTTGCAGAGTATCTCCACCTCAGCTGGTAACCCAAGTGAAACGTCCATCTCTACCAGCACCCAAGCCATCCTTTTATCAAAGGAGAGATGGAAATCCTCATCGATCACAACGAACCTGCCAATTGTATTTGTTATGCCCTCAAGTATATTCTTATTCCAGAGGGGGAAGGGGAGAGAAGGCAGCAGAACCCAGAGGTGACGCTTCGTCACACATTCCCTGAGAGGGTTGAAATGGGTATGCCAGCGCCCCAGAACCAAAAACCCCAAACCAATACGCCAAATCCTTTCGAGAATGTGCACAACATGGTCAGCTTCCAGGAAGACAAAGACTATCCATCCATTGGATAAAAGTCTAATGGTCAGTATATAAGTCAGCAACGGCTTCCAGTACTCAGTAGCCCAGTCGACCCAAGCTTGTTTACCCAGTCGACAGTATTCCAGTCTCCCCACCAGGGAACACGAGCACAGAGAGGACACGCGGTCCATGTAAATATTATGGCTGAGGACGTAGCAAAGCCCCAATGTCAGCCATGAGGAGAACCCCCAGAAAGTCAACCCAAAACATGCCAGCAAGGGCAGACAACCGAAAAACCCCAAACCCTCAGATGGAGAGCAGGAAGGAGAAACCCGTAAAACCACCGGTAACCGTAAACTGGGAACAAACTGATTCAGAGCCCACAAGAAAACTGAAAACAACACCCCAAAGGACTACCAATGTCAGACACCGGTAGAAAGTTCTAGGGCAAACCCCACCAGACAGAAAGGGAAAGTCCGAGAAAAATAACACAAAACCACCAGCCTGACAAAAATAAGGTACTGGGAAAGGATCGGGGGCGAGAAAAAAAACCCACAAAAACCGATGAAAAAGACCAAATCCCGGTTCCCCAGGAGAACCCTGAAAATCAGCAGAAGTCAACCCTACGCGTGCTGACGAGGGCTTAAAGAAAATCAAGAGCATGAGCAACGTAAAGGCCCATGTAGGGTTGATAAGCCAAAAAACCCAAAACACAGAGGTAGCAGAAAGAGATTGATGTCATTCCCACTTTTTTGTTTGGTCGGTACTAGTTCCCCAAGTAAGGGGAGGAACTCCAAGTACGTCGCCCTCTGTGGGAAAGTTACAACCCAACAGAACCCAGAAACCACCTGAGGACTGAAATGACGGGAAGAGGAAGTGGCAGAACCCGGAGAGCAGACAGAAGGAGAAACAAAAATCACTGGGAGATGTCCCGAACGAGTCAAGGGCAAAGGGTACCTTAAGGGTATGACTGCCATGGCTCCGTCCGCAGCTCGCACAAAGCGTGCTCCATCCCAAAACCCTCATGCTCAGCGTTCATTGAAACTTTATCCACACAGTTACTATACTGTCACAAAGGCCAACTTCTTGATTTTTAGCTTTATTTTCTTGTAATCAACGTCTCTTTGTTTTTCTTCTATTTCCAACATATATTCATGATAAATGTAGTAATATTGACTAGATGCAAAACTTTTAGTTCATCCGATGAAGACATGGGTTTTTGGCAACGACTATTTTTGGATGAAGACATGTGGTTATAGTATAACATGCCCATTCCATGTTAATGGAAAATTCACACATGACCAAAAAGTTTTGTATAACGCAATAGTCCTAACCAAGCACTTATTTCCAAATGAAATGTACAAAAACATGTATATGTACAAACTTTTTTTTTCATGGTAGAAATTAACTACTATTTTAGTCAACAGACTCCACCTCATGAGCCCAAAAATGGATACTGGGTCAACAGACTCCACCTCAGTGTTTTAAACCCGTCCCAGACCTCCCTAAGTGTACATACACAACTTAACAGACAACGTTATTATAAAGTCTTTGGAAGGATGCCAGCATTCTCTTAGGAACTGTAGAATAAATGTTAAAAAAATAAATAAATACTAGTCTAGTATTAATGCATCATGGTCTTAGACATTTCCTTGGACTTGACACTCGCGATCCAGGAGGATATGTAGAGGGACTTGAGAGGCCTAAAGAACCATGGTTGAGGTCATTGCTAACTAGTCGTGTACTTCAGAAAGGAATGCTTGTAACAGTTTGAACCTGAATGCTACTTCATGGATGCACCATTGATTCAAGCTATGGAGAATCCAGACATGTCATGCTTCTTTAACAACCAAGCTAAGGTTCCAGAGGTTTGGAAAAGTGCGGATTGAAGGTGATGTAATTGTAACTGCAAATGGATGTGAGAACTTCACCAACATTCCTCGTGAAACTTGGGAAATTGAAGCAGTCCTCCGCGGTAAATCGTGGCCTCCTAAGATCCCAGATAATGCATGAGAGTTTGTCTTAACTTCCATTTTGATTCATAATTAATTTGTACACATCCAGGCTATGATGTTCAAGTGAACAATATATAATGTTCTCATAACTTATATTCTATAATCTTTAAATCATTTTTTGGAAGGCTTTAAGTTCCTTTTTAAATATCTTTGATTCAATGGACAAGCAAGTCTCTAGTGCCCATTCACTTGTGTCAAGCATAGCAGTGGAGTTTTTCCTGAGCACAATATTGCATAAAGCAGTAGCATTTACGGTAAAAACAATGAGTCCGTCCTCTTTAACAATAATTCTTGGAAGGTTTCATTCAGCGACTAGTTTAAGGAATCATTCACAAAATAAAGCTTTTGTTTGTGCCGCAGTGAGTCTTAAATACACTACTAAATATTGTAAATGATTTGCGCCAAACGAGGAAAGATAGTGGTCAAGCTGATGAAGTCCTTGTATAAGAATATTCAATTCTGGGTCTATATTAGTATGGACCACTGATGTGCACAGAGGGAGAGAAATGTTCTACGGCTGGAGAATCTTCCTTGTTTCAGAAAATGTTTGGATACACACCCATGTAGATTGAACGTTGCAAATCAACACGCTTGAACAGAGATAGTAACTACACACCTCCATGTAGGCCATCTACGTAGCTACACAGTCAACAATTGAGTGGCTATAGCCCACTGTTAGAGGACTTGAAACCGCGTGTTGCTGACCTATACATATAACTAAGATGGAAAAAAGAAAAAATCAGAACCAAAAATAATAAGAATGCGTCTGACCATGATTTCATTAAAAACATCATTCATCTTCATTGATTCTTTTAGCTTTTGGAACCCTCAAGACGACCAGAGACTGGCCTAGGGTATCTTTTAACTATTTCTTGAACTCTCTAACTCGTTTGAATGGCCAGCAGAGTATTTAAATGCAGAAAAGAGTCACAAAAATTTATTCAGAGAAAGGTATGGAACAGGACAAAAATTAGGTTCTTTCCTGCCACTTTTCCTCAGGGCTCAACCTCCAGGGATGCAGCTGCAATAATTGTGCTAACCTTACCTCAACCCTCGGTTATAATTGCTTTTTTTTTCTTTCAAAAATCATATTGAATCAAAGGGCATCTAAAGTGCCTTCCTCCGTGGGAATTAAAAAATGTTCTGCAAAGATACAGGCTAGGACTCAAGCATCCAGAGATACAATCAGCTGCTAAGATGGCAAAGCTATAAGGTCAAAAGATCAAACAGATCCAAGAGTTCAACAAATGGACATAGTGACCATCTAGTTCGAAAGCACAAGGAGAGCCCGGATTGCTGATCCAAAGATGTCACCCGTCTTAATCAGAAAGTATATAAGGCTGAAAATGCCCAACATTGAACAGTGCCCATAAAAAAGGGAGACTAAAGCTCCAACACAAGCTCTCAAAAGAGCTGAGTTAAACCACTCGAACATAGAGTGTTATCAAAAAATTCAGAAAAAACACAAAGTCCGGGTTCCAAAAGTAATGCATCTTTGGATAAGCAATCCGCTCTCTGGTTGTGCTCCCTAAAGACATGATTAATGTCCACACCAGCTGAATAATGGATCAGATCACTGAATTCAACACACCAATGAGCAAGATCAATGGAAGAAAGATCTAATTTGCAACAGGCCCAATTTATAATAACCAGGGAGTCACCATGTATTTTCTTTAAAGGAAGACCCATCATTTTGGCAACCACAAGGAGATTCCAAAGGGCCAGAAGCTCTGCTCTGGTATTGGTGGAAAGACCACATCCCATCTTGAAGGGGAGCACATGAAATTTACTAATGGCAATAAAGACACCTACCCCACCTTTCAAATTAGCAGCTGCACCATCGAAGAAACCACGTGGATAAGACATGACTGGGGCAGGTCTAATGTTCCTGAATTTTGACTTTAACCCAGGTACCGGATAGTAGTGCATAAAGAAATCAATATGGTGCATAGTATCCAATATCCTGGCTTGATTATTCTCAAAGAGAGTTTTGTTCCTACCAAGCCAGATGCGCCAATACACAAAAAAAGGCAGATAATAGTGGGCTGCAAGAGATGTTTGAGAAGAGAACCAAAGCTCTAAATTGTCCCTGAGGGACATCCTGTGCGCAGGCAGATCACACTTGAAGAGATTGCAGCATCTGGAGAAGACAGAAGATCTGAAATAACAATCAACAAAAACATGATGAATCGTATCTTCACCTACCTTGCACAGCCCGCAGATGCTCAGACCCGACCAACCTCTTTTCATTAGGTTGTCCCATGTAATAATTTTACCTTGAGTTAACAACCAGATAAAGCATCTAATCTTCCAAGGGAAACTACACTTCCAAAGGTGAATAACAAATATATCCTTGACAAGAGATAAAGACGAACTTACCATCAGCTCGTAAGCCAGAGAAGCAGTTACATTCCCCTCCTTTTTATTGTAAGTCCAAAGAAGTTTGTCAGCATCTGCATTTAGCCTGATACCCCCATACTCCAGGCTCGCCACATAGTCATTCCAGATTTGTGCCCAAACACCCCCCTAAATCTAGATCTTTCGAAGATAACCAGTAATGCGATGAGGCAGAAAAAGGATTTCGAGCATGCTGAAGAGTCATGATTCCATAATCCCGCAAATAGACAATAATATCTCGTGGAAGGAATGGAGAAGAACAAGTGCCAATGATTGGGTCAGTACCCACAAGAATATTTCTGTCATTTCCAGCCTACCAGCCCAAAGACCTTTCCAGCCCCGTGAGAGTACGAAGAAAACCATTCCAAATGACCGAGGGACCTCTAACAGAGAAGCGTTTGGACCTGAGCCATCTTTCCAGAGTTAGATTCTTCATATATTTTGCGGATATCACCTAGGACCATAAGCCCTTCCCATTAAGCACCATCCATAAGGATTTTAATCTAAGGGAAACGTTGAACCAATCCAAATTTTTAATCCCCCATCCACCATGTTCAAGAGGTTTTGACAAAGATTGCTAGTCCATGAGATGAAACTAGTTTTTGTTCCCCCTAGATCCCCATAGAAAAGAAAAAACTAATTTTCTAAGCTTGTTTAAAATGGATTTTGGGAGGGGGACCAGAGAAAACCAGTAAACAGGCAGACTAGTAAGTACATCCCAGATGAGCACCAACCTTCCTCCAAGCGAGAGGAGCTTATTGGACCAGAGGTGGATCCCTTTTTCAAACTTTTCAACCAGCCAGTGCCAATCCTTAGCCTGATAACCGAGCAGCTTAATAAAAAATCCCAAGTACTTGAACCCAAGCTGAATGGGATCTGCTTTGAAAGGCAAAAAGCATTGAATATTTTGTAAAATCCCCAAATCCAATTCATTGAACAAGAAACCAGATTTATTGATACTAATACTCATACCAGAAGCTGAACAAAAAGTTTCCAGAAGTACATCAAAAGCCATTAATTCCATCATAGTTCCCATACCAAAAAGAATGACATCATCTACAAAAAGTAGATGGGTCAAATATTAAGAGTCTGAAATCTTAATGCCCCGGATCTTACCTTTGGCCTTTGCATCTTTGATCAGAAGACTGAGCACTTCGATAACCAAAATGAATAGTAGGGGGGATAAAGGACAGCCTTGCCTAATACCTCTCGTGGCAGTGAAGAAACAAGGAGTACCATTTACCAAGATGGCAAAGTTTGTCGTAGATACACATCCCATTATCCAATTAACACCTCCCAGAGGGACTCCAATCTGAAGGAGGATAAGTCTCAAGAAGGACCAATTGACCTTGTCAAAATCTTTTTCAAGATCCAGCTTCAAAACTAGGGCACAAGTTTGTTTTGTCTTAAGGGAATGGAGGGCTTCCTGAGTGATACCAATGGGCTCCACAATCTACCTCTGTCTCAAAAAACCAAATTGTTCAGGAGAGATGGCTTTATCAAGGTATGGCTTGAGTGTCAGAGCAACAATTTTGGAAATCAACTTGTAAATAAGGTTACAAAGAGAGATAGGTTTGAAGTGCAGAAAGGATAAAGGCTTATCTTTTCTGGGGATTAGGGAAATAAAGGTAGAGTTCAAGGCACAGTCTAACCTACCCTCAACCCTAGAAGATTCAGTACCAGCAAGAATATCACCCCCCACAAGATAAAAAAACTCAAGGAAAAATTCTACTGGCCAGCCATCCGGGCCTGGGATTTTATCCTTTTTAAAGGATTTGAGAGCTGATTCCAGTTCACCAAGAGAGATCATAGATGAGAAATCAATAGAGTCTTCATCTGACAGGAAAGCAGAGAAGAGTTTTATCACCTGCAATTGATCAGCAATATTAGATTTGTGGTCATCCTTGAAGGACTCTAAGAAATGTCTGACTCCCATCTCCTTTAGCTTGGACTCATCTTCCACCCATTCATTCTCCTCATCTTTTAGGGCCCAAATAGAGTTATGATTCCTTCAAGCTGATGTTATTGAATGGAAGTACTTGGTATTCGCATCCCCCATCTCTGCCCACTTGGACCTGCTCTTGAGCATCCAAGTCATGATTTCATGTGCCAAAAGCTTTGCCTTTCTACCTCTTAGAGCTTTCAAGGAATCCATATCCGCCACAGAGAAAATGCCAGAATAATTTGAAGCAAGTAAGGAATGGATTTTTCTTTCCACTTCAGTCAGTTCACAGTTCATTTCAGCTGAACGTCTCTCGGCCCAGTCCTTAACCTGAACTTTAAGGGCTTTGAGTTTAAGGGTAAGACCCTTCATAGCATCCAGTAAAGTATCCGAAACCCACGAGGTCCAAAAATATTTCACCATAAGACAGAAGTCATCCTCCATTAGCCACGCCTGATTGAATTTAAAAGGATAATTATGAGCAGAGGCTTGGCTTCCCCAATCCATACAAACAGGGTAGTGGTCCGAGACCTCAGACTGAACAATCCACACACAATGACGGAGCAGAGCTGGAACCAGGGAAGAAGAGATCAAAAAACGGTCCAAACGTTTACTGATTCCATCTACACCTCCCCTACCATTTCTCCACGTTGGACCTGCACAAGGAGGGGCCAGATCAACTAGCCATTATCAACAATAAGTTGAGAGAAGTAATGTGCAAAAGGGTCAAGCTGGGCTTTATTCCCCCAAATTTCGGCTGCCCCAACTGTAAAATTTAAGTCACCTGCCAGAACAAGATTAGGCAAAAGTGTTAAATTTTCATATGCTTAGCTAAAACATCAGTATTTTATTTCATTTTCATAACAAAAGCATATAAAAAGGATCACTGAAAGAAACAATATCACAAGAACAACACAGATTTATCCTGGGAAAACCCTAAAGGGAAAAACCCAGCAAAAGCTTCCTCAATATAGATGCCCCAAAAGATAAAAGATAAAACCAACAAGGAGATCAAAGCCTGATCCTCCTCCTTCTCCAGCTACTTCTCTCTTCTCCACTAATGCGCTACACAAGTGTGAGTGTGTGTTTCAAATGAGGTGCACCACACCTCTATTTATATTCATCCGTTCACTTTAATTATCAATTTTGACATGTAGGCTCGAGTTACACATGTAGGCTCAAGTAACCACCCTTGGGTGCTAATGACCCACCTTTACAATTAGAGGGGACTACCTCATGACTCTTATTAGTTCTTCCGATTAGAAGCATCGAGGTACAAAGTAATACAAGTGGTTCTCCCGGTAGGACCATCGGGGACCACAAAAAGATACATATAGAATATTCTTCGAAGTTACAATATTTCAACACTCCCCCTTAACTAGAAGTGTATTCTACAACAACATCAACAACAACAATAGTAGGAGAGATATAGAGGACATCATCAGGGTAACACAGCTATAAATCATTGGAAGCTTTTTCAACATCATGTAGTCTTCATCTTCAATCTTCAGTCTTCAACAACATCAACACTTTGACTGCTTCGATCAGCAACAACTTGACCTTTCGATCAGCAGCAACATCTTCAACACTTTGACCTTTCGATCAGCAATATCTTCAGCACTTTGATCTTTCTATCAGCAACAACATCTTCAGCACTTTGACCTTTCGATCAGCAACATCTTCATCACTTTAACCTTTCGATCAGCAACAACATCTTCAGCGCTTTGACCTTTCAATCAACAACAACATCTTCAGCACTTTGACTTTTCAATCAGCAACAACATCTTCAACATCTTGACTTTTCGAACAGCAACATCATCATCATCATACTCTGATTAGTAACATCGTGATCAGCACCATCATCATCATACTTCAATTTTCGAACAGTATCATCATCATCACATTCTGATCTTTTGATCAGTAAGTCATCACACTTTGATCTTTCGATCAGTACATTGTCATCATCACACTCTGATATTTCGATTAGTACGTCATCATCATCGCACTCTGATCTTTCGATCAGTACGTCATCATCATCATACTCTGATCTTTTGATCAATACGTCATCATCACACTCTGATATTTCGATCAATACATCATCATCATCACACTCTGATCTTTCGATCAGTACGTCATCATCATCATACTCTGATATTTCGATCAGTACGGCATCATCATCATACTCTGATCTTTCGATCAGTATGTCATCATCATCATCATCAACCTGCAATCCAAATCTCAAAGACAAAAAAGTCTTTGGTTCACTTTTGGACTTAAAGTCCAGGGATGATGCAATCCCACCACATTCTTGACAGCCGAAGTTACCGGATTGATTACGAGATAATCAATCCCTATCACTTTAGGACTAAGTCCAAGGATGATGCAATCCTACAACATTCATGAGGACCGAAATCTCCGGATACATTTTGAATCAAGGTTCAGGGATGATGCAATCCCACCACATTCACAGGGGCCGAGACCTCCGGATACATTTTGAACCGAGGTTCAAGGATGATGCAATCCCACCACATTCACGGGGGCGGAGACCTCCGGATACATTTTGAACCGAGGTTCAGGGATGATGCAATCCCACCACTTTCATGGGGGCCAAGACCTCCAAATACATTTTGAACCGAGGTTCAAGGATGATGCAATCCCACCACATTCACGGGGTCCGAGACCTCCGGATACATTTTGAACCGAGGTTCAGGGATGACGCAATCCCACCACATTCACGGGGGTCGAGACCTCCAGATACATTTTGAACCGAGGTTCAGGGATGATGCAATCCCACCACATTCATGGGGGCTGAGACCTCTGGATACATTTTAAATCGAGGTTCAGGGATGATGCAATCCCACCACATTCACGGGGGCCAAGACCTCCAAATACATTTTGAACCGAAGTTCAAGGATGATGCAATCCCACTACATTCTCGAGGACCGAAGTCACCGGATCTATTCTGGACAGATGTCCTAGGATGATACAATCCCTCTTCATTCTCGAGGACCGAGGCCGCCGGATCACTTTAGGGAAGGTGCCCAGGGATGATACAATCCCACTGCAACATCACTACTCCCCCTTTCGAGGAAGGTCCTTCCGAACCACACCAAGCTTGTCTCGAACGTGTTCGAACTTCACTCGAGACAGAGGCTTCGTCAACACATCAACAACTTGTTCATTAGTACTCACATACTGGAGCTTTATGGCTCCGTTCTACATCATATTTCAAATGTAGAAATATCTGACTTCTATGTGCTTCGATCTATCGTGGAATACTGGGTTCTCTGTCATCTTTATACAACTTTGATTGTCACATAGAATCACGGTAGTGTCCAACTCTAGGTTGAATAATCCTGACATCAGCTTTCGAAGCCATATGGCTTCACAACTAGCAGAGCAAGCTGCTATATATTCTACTTCGACTGTGCTTAGAGCAACGCTAGACTGCTTTCTGCTAAACCATGAAATCATAGCAGAGCCCAGACTATAACATCCACCTGATGTGCTTTTTCTATCTGAGATACTTCCATCCCAATCTGCATCTGTATAGCCATACAATCTATACTCATGACCACCATCATAGTATAGACCAAAGTCTATAGTCCCTTTCAGATATCTCATCGCATGTTTTGCAGCTACTAGGTGAACCTGTCTTAGTTGAACAAGATACTGACTCAAGGTGTTCACAGCAAAACAACTGTCTGGTCTGGTATTTGTTAAGTACATCAATGACCCAATGATCTGTCTGTATTGAATCACATCCATTAACTCTGATGAGTCATCAGCTAACAGCTTCAGGTTGGAGTCCATGGGTGTGGCCATCGCTTTGCATTCCAACATATTGAATCTTTTCAATATCTTTACCGCATACTTTCCCTGGTTGAGAAAGATTCCTTCTGAACTTTTCCATACTTCCAGACCTAGGAAATAATGCATTAACCCAAGTTCTTTCATCTCAAATTCTTCTGCTAGTTTCTTCTTGCTTTCCATAATCTGTTTCTCATTCCCTGTCAAGAATAAGTCATCCACATATAGTAGAAGGATGACAGGTTCATCTTCTACAATCTTGAGATAAAGGTTAGGATCAGCTTTACTCTTAATAAAGCCCATGCTCGACAAGAAACCATCTATCCTTTCATACCAAGCTCGAGGAGCTTGTTTAGGGCCATGCAAGGCCTTCTTCAACTTGCATACGTGAGTATGTCTATCTTCAACTTCAAATCCTTGTGGTTGTTCTATGTATACTTCTTCTTCGATCACACCATTCAAAAAGGTTGTTTTCACATCCATCTGGTGTAAGTCCCACTTCACAATGGATGCAAGTGCCATGATAGCTCTAATCGAAGTATATCGTGCTACTGGGCCAAATGTCTCTTCATAATCGATTCCCTTTTTCTGAGAGAAACCTCTGGCCACAAATCCTGCTTTATACTTCTCGATACTTCCGTTAGCTACATGCTTTATTTTGTATATCCATTTGGAGGATACTAGATTCTTTCCTTCTGGTTTGGGAACTATATCCCATACATCATTCTTCATTATTGACTGGTATTCTTCAATCATTGCTTCTTCCCATTCTTTCTTTTGTACCGTTTCTTCATAGTTTGTAGGTTCTTAATCTACAAGATCACACATCAAGGCTACATAGTTGGAAAAAGTCTTAGAGGTAAGAGTGGTGCTATCATACAAAGGCCAAAGCAATTACTCATTTTCTTAAAGAAACAGACTCTCTGTGTGTGTGTGTGCGTGTGTGTGTGCACACACACTTATAATTAGTCATAATATGATAGTGTCACTATCTTATTATGACTAATTACAAGTATATAACAGATATAAACCCTAAAGAAAATTAGGTGAATATTAAACCTAAGATCAAGAAGAATCAAGCTCTAAGACACCTTGTCGATGTCCTAATTACAAAAGTCATCACATTAACCAGGCAACTTATCAACATTACATTGAACAAGCACAATACTTTGCCTACATTCCAAAAAATCTCAATCAATTTGGTCTCAAACTCAAATTCATCATTGGAATCATAATCAAAGAAGTTACATCCTACTCGAGAAGATTCAATTATTAATTATTAAGCAAACCTATGACAATCACAACCCTTTAATAACTTGTATCAATTATTAAGTAAACCTCTAATAGTTCAATAATTATTATTAATTATTGAGTAAACCAATGTTGAACTTAACTTGAAGAGGTTTTAAAGATGCAAAGATTGAGAATGACTTGGTTCAGGTTCTCAACAAAGACAACCCATTTCAACTTGAATAAGAGTTAAAGATATGCAAACAGTAAGAATGGCTTGGTCTAGGTGTTTTTTCAAAGAATATTTATATCCTTTGACAAGCATTTGTTTGCCAATTTTGAGAATGACTTGATCTAGGTGCTTTTCAAAGACTACTCATATCCTATATTAAGCCTTTGTTTTATATTTTTGTATAAAGCATCCACATAGATAGCCAGCCCATAGACTTGACCCTTTGACCTCCTACTTGCAACTCACAACATTCAACCACTCGAGCTAACCCACCAGGCTAATTGATATCAATTCTAGAGATGTTTAAAGAGATATATTTTTCTAACATCACCCAAATAAACTCCAAAAGTAAGTATAAGCCAAGTCATGAAAATTTACATATAAACTTTAATCTATATATTGAGTTTGATAATCAATATTGTTAAAGCACTTAAAACTATTTATTGTGTTTGATTGACCACTCATTACCCAAATGTTAGAGATATATTTCTAACATTACCCAAATAAACTCCAAAAGTAAGTATAAGTCAAGTCATGAAAATTTACATATAAACTTTAATCTATATATTGAGTTTGATAACCAATATTGTTAAGCACTTAAAACTATTTATTGTGTTTGATCAACCAATAATGAGTGGTCAAAATGTCACAAAAATGATTTCAATGTAGAAGCAATATTTGGTTCACAATCAAAATAAAAACTCAATAAACATATAACTACATGAACATGGGTGCTATCATAAAATTAAAAAATGGTAGAGCCACATTTAAAGTTACCATTGCTAGGACTTACAACATTGTTCTACTTACCAATAGTCAAAGTTCTTGATGCATAAAAGACTTGAAATACACTCATTTGTGTAAAAACACTTTTTTTGGTAAAATTACGCCAAGTTTAAAAGTACAATGTCAAAGATTATTATGGAGAAACATGAATTGTTCTACAAAATTTCCCTATGAATAGGTTCCTTGGTGCTATGTAAATTAACCAAGGAGAGTCAAAAGTTGACAAACAGCTAGGCCTAACTCTAAATGCTAGATGGCGGAAAACTAAAATAAAATCATTCTTAGTCAACAATCCGATGACTACTTTTTATGTTCAACACACCAAATTCAATGTCTTTAAACATTATTGTCCCAATACGTCGATGTGCAAATAAATAACATTACTTGAGACGGTCTTCTCAAGTTAGCCCTACCCTTGGTTTTCTTTTCAACATGAGTTCTTCACTTGCAATCTTGAATTCCTTAGCATTGCTCAGAGTCTCCTTCCTTGTGCCTTTGCCTTCCACTTGTGTGGCTTCTCAAGTATCGAATCTTGGTATGTTATATTGGTATTCCCTTTCTCCATCACGCTCCTTGAACATCATATAGAAGCTTATTCCGCAATATTAGCATTTGATTAGTTGCTCCAGGCAGCTAATTCATTATTGTTGTGATCTGGAAACCATGAAAAGAAGGGCATTGCCCATCAAAAGCATAGCAACCGAGTTCTCACTAACTACACTAGATGCGCTAGCCATAAAAGAGAACAAGGAGCCAAAGATCTCTAGGGCGTCAAACCCTAAGTGGAAATTGGCAAACATATAGAGGGAAATCTGTTGATTTTCCTAACCAGCATTGAGAGCCATTCTCTTGGAGAATGGAGGCACCTGGTTAGTTACCAAGAAGTTGAACTAGTCTAGCACTGGGGGACTCAGCCTAGAGTTGAGTGGCCATTATTTGAATGGAGTCACCTAGTCAGTTACCAAGAAGTTGAACCATTCTAGCACTGGGGGCCTCAACCTAGAGCTGAGTGGCCATTCTTTGAATGGAGGCACCTAGTCAGTTACCAAGGAGTTGAACCAGTCTAGCACTGGGGGGAATCATCTTAGAGCTGAGTGGCCATTCTTTGAATGGAGGCACCTGGTCAGTTACCAGGAAGTTGAACCAATCTAGGACTGGGGTACTCGAGCTAAGGCTAAGGGCCATTCTGTAGGAGAATGGAGCGCTTGGTCAGTTACCAAGTATTTGACATTGAGTCAATTGATGCAGCCTAGGGCTGAGGCACCTGGTCAGTTACCAGGACATCACTCTAAGCCCTAGACCAGGTCTAGGCATATGAGGCACTCCTATCCTTGATCTATGGGATGTGTGATCTTCTCAAGGAATTAACTACCCTTGGTTAAGACACCAAGTACCCAATCTTGGTGGCACAAGGAGTTCAAGTTAAAAGCATAAGTAATTCTCCCTATTTATGAAGATGTACTTTGAGTGGGCATAAAGGACCCTGATGACCACTTGCTAAACACCTGGAAGACCTTCTTACCATAAGCCTTAGTCCATGAATAAGACTAAGAGGCTAAAGTCAAAATACAAGAAGACTCTTGTACCACAAGAAGTCAAAGTAAAAATACAAAAAGGTCACTAGTGCCACTAAAAGTTAAAGTCAAAAGGGTAAAAGAATAAAACCCTATTATTATATTCCTATTTGTAAGGGACCACTTCAAGTGACTGAAAGGCTATAAATGAAGCTCACTTGCAAATCATTTTGACACACACACGTCTTTATCTTGGTTGACCATTACAGACTGAAGTTTTTGCTAGTTTTCTCAAGTGTGTAGTGATCCTTGGTCTTGTGCCCTAGCATGGCGGTTTGGCTAGCTAGGGCATCATCCTAGGGCATATTCTCGTCTACCTCTAGGAATGTTACCACTATAGCTCACCCTACACACAGCGGCAGCAAACCCTAAGGAGCCACTATTGGTTGCACTTGTTCACGAGCAGCAGAGAAAGGTCACGAGCAGGTCACTTCACTCTCCAGGCGGCGACAGAAGTAGCTTGAACATCAAAGCAAACACATGGGAAGCCCTAACTCTTCACGGGTAACCGTAAAAGAACCTCAAGAGTCTATTTCTTGACCTCGGGCAGCGTGTTTTTCATCTCAAGTTTACTGCTCCTCATCACGAACAGACTCAGAACCTTCGAGAAGACCTCAGGCAGCCCCATCCCATTCTCGGGTAGCTTGGGAAAAACTATACTCCTCACAGGAAACCCTAAATTGAATCGGGCAACAGCATAACAAGTCCGAGCAGCCTAGAAAATATACGGGTAGCAGCTGGCTGGTTCGGGCAGCTCAAGCAGTAGGGAAGAAAGTTTGGGCAGCAAGAAAAGACTTTCAGGCAGCAGAGAGAAAATCTGAGCAGCAAACCCTAATCTACAATTTTTGTGGAAATTGTCTTCTTCCTCCTTTTGGCAAAATTTGGTCAATTTCTGTTAGGGTTTGAAATTATTATGTTCAAGCCTGCTAGGGTTTGATAAATTGTTTGAAGAACATTCATCTCAGAATTCTAAGATTCTTCTATTGCTGCTACAAACTCAGTGATCTCATTTAAGGGATGAATTACTAATGCTTTGGGGGTTTTGTCCTTTAAAGGTTTCCCCGTGAAAACATCTGGTGTCCATTGTGTTGATGCTTAATTATCTACTGCACTTGTCTTATCGTTATCTATCTTACGGTCTACAAAATTAAAGAATATATGGAAATGTTAAAATTCAACAAAATCAAAGGTGCCAACCACTGGGAAGGGTTACTTCATCCCATGGATGACATATTGCAAAATGATATCATCAGGTATAGAGGGTATGCCCAGACCTTTTATGATGGTTATGACCTTGAACCCTTCTCCAAGTACTGCAATAGTTGCAAATATAATCACTGGCAACTCTTTCAAGGCATTGGGATGTCATGTTACAACTACAAAGTGACCAAGTATCTCTACACCACTTTGAACATCAATCTCTACAACCTTTTCCAAAAGTCACATGTACAAAAGTTGTGGAGCACCTCATGCCAACTAAATGAACTTCATAATCGTGGCCACGGATGAGGAGGACATCAAGAGGCTTGAGTGATGAGATATCATAATCCCATGGAGACGAGAAGTGACAAATGGCAAGTGGATAGAAAAATCCATGGATTATCTAAGGCCAATAACACATGTAAACAATGTGCATCCCCTTCCTAACGTGAAGGTCGAGGCAAAGTTCTTGAATCTCTACAGGACAAAGGAACATACCTGTCAATTTTATAAAAGCAATGCATAGGATCAAGTCCTATCAAAGCTCAAGCGTCTACTGCAGAAATATAGACACAAAACTTTAAGAATAACAATAATGGGTCATATCCTAAGGAGCACACTAGCAATGCTTTGCACATACAATATTGTAAAGTTGGGGTTGAAAACCTAGAAGAGTGATGATCAATCTAAAGTCATTTCAATAATGTGTTCTCATTCATAAGGCCGAGGGTGGACATCGTTAATTTCAAAGATCAATGCAAGCAACCGGGGCTCAAGTTTCTCTGAGTGGTGAATATACATGAAACGTGTCGAAGGTCCCCAAGATGTTCAATGAAAAGTTCCACTTCATGAAATAGTGGATCAACAAACTTCCATGGAATTACTTTCACAAGATATGTTTCATATGAGAATATAATTTGGAATAGTGCCCAAGAAACAAATCTCACAAATAAACACCCATCAACATAATAAGCACTATAAAGGATCAAAGGAGCTATTCATGTAGCCTAAGTCACCACATTCACTGGATTTTAACCTTGAAAATCGAAATTCACAACATTTTATCGAACAAAGAATTTAATTGTTCAAGGAAAAATAAAAATCTATTACAATTGTTGATACAGAGGAAAAATAAAAATCGAGAATTGTTCCACATGAATCCATGCAGAGGGATGCGTGTAACTATTTGTCATGTTAATGAGTTGTTCTAGTTTTAATTGTTGGAGAGAACTCTATTGGCAACAATGATTATGAACAGCTTGCACAATTAAACTCTCAAATTGAAACTAAACATATAGCAATTCAAACCAGCAATAAATCCACTGTCAAATATCTGCAAGATAATATGTTTTTGTTTTAAGATCATTAAAAGGGATTGTATAAATTAAAGGACCAAAATTTAATGACTAAAATTAAGAATTCCAATGATTAATAATAAGTCATTTGGTTAATCGTTTGTGATTATTCAAGACAAGTATGGCATGAGATGGACAGTATGATAGGGGTTAGAGAAGTTTGGCAAGGGGAAACAATAGCATAATGTTTCAAAACCTAGCAAATGAAGCTAGAGCTAAAAGAATTTAAGGCCCTTTCCCTGGTGGTAGCCTCGGCATGTGGCTTGCTAGGAATGCAGGCTTATTTGAAAACAAATTCATTCCCTCTTTGCAATGTGATGTTCAAAGCAGATCTATCTTTTTCAATTACAAGTCACCAAAGTCAGTGTTCATAGATAGAATTTTCACGAGCCTCTTGATAAATCTAGGGAATGGGGTTATTTTGACGGTGTGGGTCAATTTGTGGGAAAGGGGCCCAAATAACTATGTTGGGCTTCTAACTCTAAAACTGTTTTTAATCCTATCCACTTAGAAATGGACATTCAAACTTCAATTTTTTGGTGACTTAATATTAGTTATTGATCGGATAGTAGCGGGAATTTGAAATGGGAAGTTTGTTCTCAACTCTTTTGAGGAGGTATACAGACACAGTAAACCCTGTTCTAGTGAAAATAATTGACAGTGGGAACTTTTACTCATCGTTTTTAAGGTGCTCCCCTCTCTGGCAAAACTTCAACAACACTGAACCAAAAGACTTCACGAACACGCCAAAGGAGGAAGTTAGAGGAAGATTAACGTGGTGGTCAATTGAGGATACACGTGTCGAATTTTAATTAGATAAAGAAACGAGGAATCAAAGTCAGAGTAGCGACACTCCCGTCTCCACTGTTAAATCGAATAGAAGGGGGAATTTGAAATGGGAAGTTTGTTCTCAACTCTTTTGAAGAGGTAAATCAATTGTAATAATTCAATGACCGAGTATCCCTTCTACTCAGATTCAAAAGAAATCTGAACCTTTACAGTCGAATCCCAGTAACTTCAACTCGATACTTCAACTTGTTCATATCTGACCAACCGTATTTCAATTTGAGTATTTTGTGACTCTGCCAACCAATTTCGAATAGGCAGAAGCACCATCAAATTACATAACAAACCAGCAAAAACAGTACAGATCAACATCCAAGAATGTACAACTGTCTATGTGACCAACATAGATGCATCTTAAACCTAGATCTAGAAAGCACCGAGAGGGATCCAATTTCTTTAGGTGTAAGTTATTTTTATCTTAAATTTTTAAATGTTCATTAAAAATTACATCTCAAACATTTTGATCTGTTTAGTGTTTGGTAAATCGAGGTTTAACATGGATCTTTTAATTACTTTTCATTTAGTTTTATTACTGGGTTTTTATTATTTGATAAATTACATTTTGATGTGTTTAGAGTTTGGTAAATCCTGGTTTAACATGGATCTTTTAATTACTTTTCATTTAGTTTTATTATTGGGTTTTTTTTATTTGATAAATTAGGTGACATATTTTTCTCTATATTCTTTTTGGTTTACACTATATAAATATATGAATCCACAATAATTTTTTTATTTTATTTATTTTGGTTAACATAATTTTTTTTTAATGTCAGCAAGCATAACGTGACGGGATCTCCCCCATACTGGGCTGAGAGCACCTCGTTTCTCTCGGTGCAACAATCTCATGCATCCTCTCATAACACTATCTAAAATGTGGTATTCAATATAGTTGCAATGCACAACCTTATGCATCCTCTCATAACAATGTCTGGAATGTGGTATATAGTATAGTTACAATGCACTCTCTAGTGATCGTCTAGAATGCATAAATATCTATGTAGCATTTCCATGGCAATTAAATGCACTTTGTAGCATACGTAATCATCTATATAGCAGGTCAATGGAATTTGAAGCAACACCTTGACTGTATATGTTGGACATTGGGTTCAAGGCTCCCCGTGAGTTTTGTGACATGGACTATTCGCCTCCCAAGAGCCTAACTCCAGCGATTGTGGTGAAGATTAACACCTGCGGGTTTTGTTCTACAGGCAATCGTGATTCCAACAAATGGTATCAGAGCAACAGGTCAAGGGTTCGAAACTCACCTGGCTCGCATTGGGGGGGAGATTGTTGGGCATTGGGTTCAACGCTCCCTGTGAGTTTCGTGACATGGACTAATCGCCTCCCAAGATCCTAACTCTAGCGATTGTGGCGGAGATTAACACCAATAAAAATAGTATAAACTAATTAGATTGCACAATAGTATAACCTAATTAGATTGCACAACAATGTATAATGGCAGTTCAATGGTATCTTTTGTTAAAGTTCAGAATGAGTCAGCATTGATCAACTGTTACAAACCCTTTAGCCAATGTAAGGGAACACTTGTACAAGTAAAAGCTACATCAGCTAGGAATCGAAGCTACATGAGGAATGACTATGAAATTAGTATATATAGGAGATACTCTCCTATTTCTTAGAAGTTGCAATGCAACACATCATTATTCTAGTTGCGTGCCAACAGGTGCCTAGTTCCAATCCTGGGTTAAGCAGACTAGTCTACGCCAATAGGCAATAGGTTTATTAGAGATGTTATCCACAAATGTGGGGAAAGCATCCCTTGGATTTCCCCGAGAGGTTTTCTTGGGAGAAAAAAACATCATCATTAATCTAGTCTGAATTGCCTATTCCCATCTATATTTAGCATATTAAGGATTAACTTGCTTTATTGGGTTTGTTAAACATAACAAGTGGTAACAGAGCATTGGGGGTTCATTATGTCAACTCCGTGGCAAACTCTCGAGTCTCTACCAATGCTCTTTCAAATCTATTTTCTATTTAACTTTCAGATTAATAGGGGCGGATCGAGGGAAATCTGACAAGAGATATAATTGGTGCAGTGTTGTCTGAGATTTGAATAAGCAAGTGTTTAAACCTCCATATAAACAAAAATGTAAAACAATAAACATAGCGAGAACTACTTACCAAGTCCAAGGGTTTCCCTTAGCTCGTATTTCATATGTGCCTGGTCAGCATAGCATCATCTGCATCCTGCGACTACAACATGACATCAATCTTCATTTCTCTCTATAGTTTAGGAACCTCTTGCCGAACGTTTGGCGTAGCCTTCACAACCTCTTGATCAGCACCTTTCTTCACTATGAAAACTGAACCAAACAGGAATGGAACGACTGGACTAGCATTCGCAGCACTCCCATTCTCCGCCAAGGACGACGCAGCTCCTGCCTTCTCAATTTCCTTAATACCCCCATTAGTATTCACAGTTCCTGTTTCCAAATCCAACACTCGGTCGATGGCACCAAAGGCGGAGGAGGAGGCTTGGGAACAACACCGTTGCTCCCTCATCTACATTATACATCTCGACATCGCTAGAGGTGCTGACAGTCTCACCAAACAGATTACTTCTAAATTTGGTCCTCTTAGCCCAAGTCTTCAACACCCTAGGGTAGTGATTTGTATCATGGGGCAAGGGTTCCATTCTCGATGGCCATGGTCACGGCCTTTTCTTGCCCTCTAAATTCTCTGATCCATCCTCAACTCCTCTCATACTCTTATAATATCTCTGGAATGCTTGTATTTGTATGGTCTTCAACAATAATAATAAACTCACGACTAATGCAGTATATCAACACAATACAGACTGCTATTACACAAGGGATTATGGTGAACAGTAACATTGCACAGTATTATTAATGCAGAGCCGAGTAACAGTACATTTACAGCATGACAGAGTCACATATGCAGACAATCAAAGAGGAGCACTATCTGATGTTATCTCCACTCACTCTTTGGACTCAATCTTAAAATTACAGACTCGATACACTGATTGTCTTCGGAGGGCGAAGATCAGCACAGTGATTACACACTAGAACTGAACCAGAGTTTCTGATCCCAGCTGGTCACACGAAGTGCAGATGGAGAGCATACGCTACTGGTTTTACAGACTCATTACACTTGAGATCACTGCTTTTGATCCCAGCTGATCACTCGAGGTGCAGAGGGAGAGCATACACAGTGCTCGATACACACACTAAACCAGACAGACGAGGGCCGAGCGGACTACTTGCTCAGAACCAACTTGCAGAGCGGACTACTTGCTCTTGCGATTAGCCTCGAATGAATAAATGAGTCCTCAAGCCTCTTATTTATACAAAATCATATCGGTCATCCGGTAGCCAGGAACGGATAGTTTCCAGTCATCCGGTGGATCCGGTTACCAAATCCTACACTAAGAGGTCATAAAGATTCGTCCGGGGAAACAGTGGGGACTACCACGTGTTGTTATCTCATCCCTTAAATAGCTCTCTGGCATTACGGGGACCCATATTTATCTATCATGGCCGACAAAGTACAAGGTGGAGCATCATTGGCCCACGACAGCATTATTTAATAATAATTACACTGTGGAAGTTTTGTCAGAACCCACGAAAACTGTCAGACACCATTGTCGGTCTGAAAGACTTACAATCTGGACAAAACTGGTCCAGTCAGCCTTCAAGAGGTCCACTGCGGCTTCCGCCTAGTCATAGGGATCCCTGCCTTGTAACATTTCCCATATTTCTGAGTCATCAGAATCCCATCCTTGTCCTTCAGCATAAGTTTGCCAAAAGTGTTCTTCTTCGGACATATCTGGTGGAGATGGTGGTGGATAGAGATCATAACCAAAGCACTGTTCAACATCTGAACCTTTAAACAATCCTCGGAACTCTGGTTCGTAAAAAAACTCTCCTCGAAAGAGAGACTCAACTCTGTAGTCCAAAGGGATTTCTCTTGTGGTTACCCTGGAATCAATATGGTTCCCTGAGACTGATATTCTGATATATTTCTGTTGAGAATAGATGCGATGCTCAAGCGGCTTATAGGAACCTCCTTCATGGATCAACTTAAATTTGAACCACATATCTTCTCGGTCTGCAACCTCCATATCTGCTTTAAGATGAAGAATAAAATTTGCTTTTCTATTCTCCCAGTCATTACGAGGGCAAAACATGTCAAGGAAAATGTCAGTCCATCCTGACCATTTGGAATCATGTCCGAGACTAGCAGGGTCTGGACATATGAATATTTCTCTATTCTCTCTGTAACATTGCAGAATGAGATTAAAGGATGTCCATCTCAAATTTCCTGCACCCAAATCAATATAGATATTACTTTCATCATCATGGTCCACACTGATTTCTTTACATTCTTTTATTTTCTTTTCTTCTTCAGAAAAACTGAGAAACGCATCTTTTTCCCAGCGCTGTAATATTTCCAGTTTCAAAGGTGAAGACTGGATCTGTTTGATCAATGTCAACTGCAGAAATCGTTTTGCTTCATCTGTCGAAGCATACTCAAGAGACTGGATACGCACTTCTCTTGGAAAAGTGTTATCCCAGGGAAGGATAAATAATCCTTCTTTTTCTAATAGCTCTTCTCGAGCCATTTTCTTCATTGCTGCTGCAATTTCTTCTTCTTCAGCAGCAATCTCTTCTTCAGTCATTGGAGCTTTTCCTTTATCAGGGTCTCTTTTATTATTATCAGCTCCTGAACTTGATTCTCCAGCAGAAAACATACTCAAAGACTTTGGCTGTTTTGAGAGTGCAGATTCCCTGGTCAGTATATCAGCCAAACAATTAAGATATGCTGGTTTATGAATAATTTCAAAATCAAAACTAGATAACCAAGCAAACCATTTCAGAATCCTGCTACTATTTTCTGCCATTAAACTTTCATTCTTGAACATTCCTGGCATAATCTTAAGATCTGTCCTGATAATGAATTTAACAGGTTTCAAGAATAAAATAAAATGATGCACGGTCTTCTTGACCGCAAGAATCTCTTTATGGCTGGACGGATAATTTAACTCAGCGCCTTTAAAGGATCCAGATCCGTAGCCACAAATATTTTCTCTACCGCCAATTGATTCTAGTAATACACCACCCCATGTGCTTGATGATGCATCAGTTTCTATGATTAACTGACCATTACCGATAGGAAGAGAAAGTGCAGGCAGGTTCAAAACTTTTTCTTTTATATTCTGAACTGCTGCAGTCATATCTTTAGTCCAAGGAGGTGGACTTTTCTTCAGCCTCTTTTGAAGAACAAGGATATCAGCTGCTTGACCCTTATAGAAAGGTCTGATATAATTTAAAGAACCAAGAAAACGTTGCAGCTGTGTTTTATCTGTAATAACATCTGGAAACTTATTGAAACAGGTTAGAATATGATCTTGCAACAGTACTTGACAGATTCTATTCTAAACCCAAGGAATTCAATATTAGTTTTCCCAATTTCCATTTTAGACTCAGATAAAACCAATCCATGTTTATAGACGAGCTCATAAAACTTTTGTAGGTGTCTTTGATGTTCCTGCAAACTCTTGGAACAGATAAGCACATCGTCTATATATACTAATGCCCAATTATAATCACGGAAGATGTCTTCCATTCTTTTCTGAAATTCTGAAGGGGCATTATTAATACCAAATGGAAGCACACGCCATTGGTATTGTCCGCGAGGCACAACCAACGATGTCTTGTATCTATCTTTAGGAATAATCCCTAACTGGTAAAACCCAGATTTCATATCAAACTTGCTAAAGATAGTACAACCATTTATTCTTTGGAGCAAGCTAGCTTTATTTGGAAGAGGATATCTAATTTTCTGTAAGACTGCATTTAGTGGTTTGTAGTTTACCACTAATCTTGGTTTTCCTCTTTTCTGCTCAGCATGTTTGTTTACGAAAAATGCTCTACATGCCCAAGGACTTTTGGATGGCTCAATCAAACCTTTCTGTAACAATTCCTGAATCTCAGCATCATAGAATTGTACTTCACTAGGTGACATTAATGCTGCAGATGCTTTCATAGGTTTGACCTTTTGATTTGGATCTAAGGGCTGTGAGACAAAGTATTGTTCTCTAGTCCAAAATGCATTTGGACTCTCTGAGCAGCAATCTGCTTTAAGCTTAGCAGAGATACTTTCCAGAACCTTAGCTCCATTTAGTTCTGAGAAACTTTTACATCTTTCCATTTTCATCAACTGAGCTAAAGGAGGTTTATATATAGGAGAAGGCTCAATAGGTTTGCATTTTCTGAGTGGCTGGAAAGACATAGGAAGAGTAATAATCTGGCCATTCAATTTACAAGTGAAAGTCATCTTTTCATGATCAACCAAATATGGACTGACTTTTTGAAGCCAGAGAGATCCTAAAACACAATCTTCACTAACATCATCCATTCTGTACAAACTAATCTGATCACAAACATTACCAAACTGAACGGGAAACTTCTTACATTTAGCTTGCAAAGGAATAGGTCTGCCATTAATGGCTGCACCGCCATCTCTGGTGTCTTCCCAATAGAAATGGGGAATAGCAGAACCTTTAGCTAAATTTACTTGGCATCCTGAATCCACAAAACAACTTAAAGTGTATGGCTTATATTCACACGGCATGAACTATACAGCTATATACATCTTTGGTCCTGAAAGCATAGATAACTGAATATTCCTTGCAGGAGGAGAAGAAGGAGGTGTTTCTTCTTTTTTTTCTGTTATGCTTTCAATATTCATAGCACTGTCATAGTGCTTGCTCAAATCTTCATCAGAAGACTGATCTCTTTCAATCTGAATAATCTTAACAGCACTCTTGAGTTCTTCAATTTCTGAGCATAGCTATCTTAGCTGTTTCTGTTTTTCTTTTATTTCTAATCTCAGCTTTGCTTCTCTACTTCTTCTAAACTGCTGTCTAGATTCATGATTTTCTGGATATTATTTTATAAAGATCAACAGGATTATAAGAAATAGATCTAGAGAATTCTACTTTCTTTTTCCCTTTGTTTGACTCAATTTCTTGAAGTAGAATCTTCTTTTCTTCTTCTAAGTAACCTCTTTCTTGATATTGATAAGCCTGGAGCTTAGATAAATGTAGATCAATGGCTGCAATCTTTTTCTCTATGTCTTGCTGAGAAGACAGTCTAAACATCTGGAGGCCAAATTCAAATTCAGGGACCTCATACCCCCCTAAATTTGGTTCCGATTCAGACTCGGAAGAGGAAGAAGAAGGATCAAATTTATTCAAAGCTGGAGTAAACTCATCATCAGATTCAGAAGCAGAAGAGGCAGAATCTTCAGAAGGCAGATAAAGTTTTTCAGCTGATGGATTTGAGGCATTCTCTGGATAATCCCACCATCTAGAATCTAGAGTTTCGCAGAAAGCAGCGACCTTAGGGAGCTTCTTTTTCTTAGGACAGTTCTTAGCCCAGTGGCCTGGTTTTCCACACAGAAAACATCCTTTTTCAGTAGCCTTAGAAGATCTTCTTTGAATAAATCTATGGGGCTTTTGAAAATGAACTGACTTGGAAGGAGCTTGCTTTTTAGAGTATGGCTGAGACTTTCTGGAAGATTTAAACTTCAGGGGCTTGTTCGGATAATGGTACCTGGGTTCACTTGTAAAATATCCCTTCTTCTTTTTAGAAGAACATGTGTAGTGATCCTTTAAATGCCCTCGGTTGTGAGCACCACAACCCCAATCTGGCATCTGTGCAACTTGTTTGCAAAATGATGGTGAAAACATAAGTTGATGCCTTTTCATATCTTTTTCTACTCTCTGTGCTAAACAATGTTCTTGCCATGTTTCTTTGATATGAAACTGTAACTGAGCCAGAGAGAGGGTCTGTAGAGGAATATTTTTATCTTTCAGGTACTTCTCTATAGCATCTGGAATATGTCCAGGAAAGCTACGCAGATAATGCTTTAAATAAGCAGGGTCATCGGCTTTACCTGCCCTAATGATTAGTTTATGCATGTAGCAAAAATATTCTTCAA
Organism: Pseudotsuga menziesii; assembly: GCA_001517045.1. NCBI lineage: Eukaryota > Viridiplantae > Streptophyta > Pinopsida > Pinales > Pinaceae > Pseudotsuga > Pseudotsuga menziesii. The sequence goes on along the minus strand of LPNX010995703.1, from coordinate 5,485 downwards.
CTTGGGCTAAATTGCATAAGCATGCAGTCATGAAGAGTGAAGCATAATGATCTCTTTCATCCATTTCATCTTCTCCATGAAACTGTTTGCCAAGAGCCTTGAGAATTTGCTGATCTCCATCATCAGCAAGTAGCATTGAATTTCTTGCATTTGCAGGAAGATGTTCCCACCAGTTTGAGACTAGGCTTGCAAAGCCTGCTACTATCATGCCAGCCATAGAGACATTTTTAAGTCTCTGGGCTATTGTCCAATGATATAAGAGCTGGATAGCTGACTTAATTTCATCCCTCGATTGACAGTCAATATTGATCACAGGATGATCGGGCATCTGGGATATAATGTTACTTGTAGAACCTATGCCAAAGTTTGTACTGAACTGAGGAGCAGTTGATGCAAAAGGCATAGCTGTATCTTTGCTAGGAGGAGGTAACATTAAATGAGAGGATGCAGAGGATTCAGCTGGATTTCCAGACATCATTTGCAAATAATGTGGCTCAAGGGCTGGAGGCAAAGTTTTCAAAGCTTTAACCCATTCTTGGACTTCTTCTAAGTCCGTATCAGTCTGTCCGAAGTCAAATTCAGGTCTATTATCTTCTTCGGAAGACTCTTCTAGAACACCACTAAACATTCCAAAGGAATAACTTCGTTCTAAGAGAGGAGTAGTGGGTTTCTTTGGCTCATATCCTTTTGCAGCTAGAGAAAGAGCCATTGGACTAACAACAGGAACTTTTGGCTTAAGATCAGTGATTTTATTGAGAAGTTCCTCAATTTTCTCTAGTCTTTTTTCAATCTTTTCTGCTGCTTTGATTACAGCAGACTTTATTTCTGTTGAATCTGCTAAAGAATGATCTATTTTGGTTTCAACTACAGACACTTGTTGTTTTTCATCTAAGACAGACTTTTTGATTTGTAAAAGATCCATCGCCATATCATCCAGGTTTCTTGCAGTCTTTTGCTGCTGCAAATTTCCCCAGTTAGCCAACTTTACTTCATCTGTTACTGAGTCATCTGAACCAGAGGAATTATGTGGTAGATATTCCTTTTTTACTTAGGCCATCTGATGAATATTGCCTAAAAGGTACATCAGGAAAATTTTGACCTGGAAGGAAGGATTTCCTATTTTGGATGGTGACTTCCATCTCTGAGTTCTGTCTTGGAAGAGTGAACATTCCCAATGTGGGTCTGTCTTTGTAATGCTGTAGGACTTGCAGATTCTTTTTACAGGCTTGACAATCCTTATGTTGTCCAGTATGTTCAGAAGGGCCTGTGTATCCGGTATGGAGTCTAGGCTGATGAGTCTGACTCGAAGTAGAGGTAGATGTCGATCTTTGAAGAGAAGAAAATGAAGGTGCAGGGGTGCTATCTGGATATCTGAAAGAACTAGTAGATCTATCAAATTTCAATGGTCTGGTAGCCAATGCTTGTCTGGTTTTCTCTATATCCCTCAGCTCATTATATTTAACTTCCCATTGTTGTGGGTAAGTTATACCTGTCCAGTCAAAAGTAACTGGTTGAGCATTTTTGGATTTATCCTGTTCCACCACGCTTACGAGGTGTGAACTCTGATAGGCATGTTTCTGTAAGGGTGGAAGAGTATCATTTCCAAATCTGACACAGACAAAGCTTTTTAACTGAATAATTCTAGATCCATATTGCATAGAAAAGCCTTGAGGAAGAACATAGGCTTTGAGAAGGTCATAGATGTAGGGATCGTCGAGACTAACGCTATAGTTGGGAAAGATTGTTCCATAGGCAGGGCCTTGATGCAGAGGAGCAGTGAATCCACCAATAACTGCATGAGCAAAATCATTATGTCGAGTATCCACAGCAACACACAAAGAAGACACAGGTAAATAAGGACGGACTAAAGGACCTAAACCAAGGCGAATTGCTCCCAGATGAGCATATTTGTATCCTTGCTTTTTCGCCTAGTCAATTTGAGATTTATCTAAAAGATTTATATGTACAGGCTCCTGTTTATCAGTAAAGGAGACATCAACAGAAGAAAGACGGATTTGTTGGCAAGCAAGATATTTCCAGAGAGAAAGTTTATACACATCTTTTGGTAAGATGGTAGGGAGTTGCCAGTCTGCAGAAGGATTAGAGTTATCAATATGAATGACTGACGAAGATGGGTCAGATGTAGAAAATTCTGCGAAGGAGGATCTTCTTTCAGCAAGGGAGACTTCACCATTCCCTTCCTGCTGACAGTCTAGAACAGGGTGAGTAGCGATATCCATTGAAGGATCCATCTAAATAAGGGTCTTACTCACTCACGGTCTACTCCAAAAGGGATTTACGGCACCTTTCCACACGGCTGTTACCCTCACACAAGACCTTACTTAACCCTTAGGATACACTCCAATTAACCTCAACAACCCATTTCCGATTGCCTACAAGATACCACTATGTCTAGCATACTATCAGCATTCATGAAATAGCAAGATCAGTTGCAGAAAGCTTACAGTAAACTATGCAGAAATGAGAAGACTCTTGGCTCTGATACCAACCCGCCATTGCCTTCACTAAGGCAGAAATTGAATGAAGCTTCACTTCATTACATAAAAACCCTCGACCACATTTAATTTAATCACGCCATTATCTGTATTTAGCCAGATTTTTCATATCATTCTTCGTCTGTAACTAAAAATGCGGTTGAAAGTCACGTTCTACCGGATGTTTTACCAAAAATTTAAAACTAACGCGATGTCGTAACCCATACAAATTGTTTATAAAAATAAAATTGGAAAAAGACAGAGCAGATGCAGAGCTATATTTTGATGCCCCTAATAAATCCTTCAAAGCTTCCGAATCTAGTATGTATACTCACAATTTTAACCTCATGGGACCACGCTTGAGTAGATGGCCAAGTGTATATCCACTGTACATATTCATTGTAAAAGGGCAAAAATAATCCTCAACTCACGGACAATAAAATAATGGCATCCACCGTTATCTCATGTATATTCTTCTGGTCTGCGAAAGCGTTTGAGTAGCCCTGCCAACCTTGGCCATGATCTGCAATAGGTTTTGTAGGGTTTTGAAATGGGTTTATAGTATTTCAAAGTTTTAATCTCCGACAAGGAAACTGAAAATGCAGAGCCTTCGCCTCAGTTTCGCACACAATACTTTAAAATAGACAGAAAATCCCACAACCTTCACAGCTTTCTACAACGTTCTCACCAAGTTACAACTCTGTGTTCCAGAACGAATAAAATTTCACTCAAGGCGACCAGAGCTTTCATACATACATCTTAAAGCCGAGACCATGGAAAAACTGCTCTAATGCAAATGGTCACTAGATAACTTACTCCCTTCACGAACACGCCTGAAGAGGAAGTTGGAGGAAGATTAACGTAGTGGCCGAGGATACACGTGTCGAATTTTAATTAGACCAGCGTAGATCCAAATCCTAGGCTCTATCAAGCGCCGAGAGGGATCAAATCTCTTCTTAGGTATCCATTGATTTGATTCAAACCAAAAGACACATTTTTTTAGTTAAGTTCCACATATAATATTATTATTATTAATATTTAATATTATTTATGGCTCACATATAGTATTTATTATTATTTGT
>LPNX010995695.1:254244-277192 GCA_001517045.1 Pseudotsuga menziesii | reverse complement strand
AGGCCAGGAGTCAAGTGAGTCGGATCCATGTCAAGGAAAACTCCAAAAGGATTTGGATTTTGTACACATCCTGATGTACGCGGTTTTAGTGGTCAAACCCGTGTATATATGCGCTTATAGGTTTAAAAGTCACGTGTATGATTTTTCACATGTTTTTAGGGATGATTAAGGAAACATCAAAGGACAAAAAATGGTCCATGGGGTCTAAGGAGTCTGCAGCGGGAGAGGGGAAGGCAATACAAAGTGTGATTTACCTGGAGTGGTAAAATCAGCTATAACAGCAATTACTCCTGATGGATAGTCATACTACAAGATTTTGATCTAGAATTTGCCAAAGCCACATCAAAGAAATCCTTGGTCTTTGCTGAGCTCATGTGTGATATTCCCTTTGCTTCGATGGAATTTGAGCCCAGTGATTCATTTTTAGATGAATTCTATTCTTGATAAGCATTACTGACCCATGGTATGGATATTTGCTCATTTATCTCCAATCACAAAGATTTCAGCCAAATCTATCCCATGGTGGTCGCTGCTGTATCCGTCACCATGCAAAATACTACCTCATCTTGAATGACACTTTGTATAGACATGGGATCAATTCTATTATCTTACAATGCCTCACCCATGAGGAAGCTGAACAAGTGTTGAATGATTTCCACTCTGGAGCATGTGGTGGTCATTTATCTGGGATGGCTACAACCTAGAAAATTCTTCGCGCTGGCTATTTCTGGCCTTTAGTCTTTAAATATTGTCACGAGGATCTCAAGAAAGGCCCACCCTGTCAACATTTTTATCCGAAAAATCACACTCATCTTGCTCTGCTACACCCCTTCATTTTTCGTTGGCCCATTTTCCAAATGGGGGATTGATTATATGCATTGTAAGCCTACCTCAGCTGGGGGGCATGGCTACATCATCGTAGCCATTGACTATTTTACAAAGTGGGATGAGGCCATGCCTACATATGCGAAAGACGGTAATAATGCTGCTCTCTTCCTTTTCAATGATGTGATAGCTAGATTTAGAGTCCCGTAGTCCATAGTCACTGATCATAAATCACATTTCCATAATCAAATGATGGAGGAACTAAGTGCCAAGCTAGGTTTTCGTTATGAAAACTCTACGCCTTATTATCCACAAGCTAATGGTCAGGTAGAGGCCATTAACAAAGTTTTGAAAATGATTCTTCATCGGATGGTTGGAGACCATAAATCCAACTGGCACCATATCCTTTTTTCTGCTCTTTGGGCTTACAGGACTTCGGTGAAAATAGCTACTGGTTTCACACCTTTCTAACTAGTCTGTGGACTCAAAGATATCTTGCTGATTCAATGTGAGATTCCATCCTTGAAACTTGCCGTCGAACTTCTCCCAGACACTTCCGCAGAGGAAGAGAGATTTATATACTTGAAAAACCTTGACGAAACAAGGATAGATGTTGCCTTGGCTAATGAGGCACACAAGAAACACGTCAAGGTGCAGTATGATAAGTTTGTCCAACCTCATGCCTTTAATGAGGGTGACCTAGTTTTGAATTACGATCAGAGATATGACAAACTAGGGAAAGAAAAGTTCAAATCCATGTGGTACTGTCCTTTCGTTATTTCTAAAGTTTTAGAGAAAGGGGCCTACGATCTCGTAGACTACGATGGAATCCCTTTAGGACAACTTTGCAATGGGTTGTACCTGAAGAGGTACTATGCCTAGATCTCTCTTGGATATTATCTTGTATATATGTATATTAATTGAATTTCAATGTGCTTAAGTATTTTCAATATGGTTTTGAGTTTAGTGTCCATATCTATTTATACCATGTTTTGGTCATGCAGAGCAGATGGATTTCTATGGCTTCATTGATGGTGCTTGCCACCACACCTTGTATCTTACCTCAGCTTCTTGAGTTCTCTATTCCCTAGCTTACTATTTGGTCAGTTCAGGAGCAGTTTGTATTGTTACCGCTACCAACAATATCACCGAGTATTGAGAAGTCATAGGTCTTCTGACTGAAGTTGCCTCCCAAGATGTTCGCAACTTGGTAGTCTTGATGAACTCACAACTAGTGGTTTGTCATCTAAACCATGTCTAAACCATTAGGAATCATGTTCTTCTCCATCTCTTCTGAAGGGTATGCTTGTTAGAAAGGTCATTTGAAACTATCACCTATAGGCATATCCTTGGGGAACATAATGTAGTTGCTGACTCATTGGATAATTACATCCTAGATTGGCATATTTCCCATTCATGACATGAAAATCAAACTTGGTTCATTGTAAATAAATGATTAAAGACACATAAAAGTCATGTAAAATACATGCACCATTTGAGATGTATAAACACCAAGTAAACATCTGTATATATATATGAACATGTTTTCCAAAAAAACAGGTCACGAGACCTCATCTGAAACACGTAGGATTTCAGGTAAAAGTCACATAAAAAATTCCTGAAGCTATCAACTTTCACTAGATACATCATGCACTCATCATCTAATGATGCTCGTGGTAACACATCAATGCCTGGGCTACTCTACGTAGCAGTTTGCTAAAATGAACCGGTACTCTTGCAGTAGGCCTCTGATACCTCAGTGGGAGGTCATTGATAGAAGCATCAGGGATGTCTAGAGTCAACCTCTCTAGGTTCTCCTCTAACTCGCCTGTCACGTCGTCACCCTACTATTGGGATTAGGGCAGACCCGGAATCTATACTTTTGTCTTCGCACCAACAAAATACCCACAGTGTTGGCCCTTTCGGCAACAACCTGCGAACAGGTTGCAGTCTCACCCGAAACAGCTATGGGGTGCTGCAGAATCAGGTTTCTGCAAGCAGAAGAGGGATATTACTGTGCCTTTAGCCTTTAACAAATACAATCATATAATACAGATCTTCAACAGTCACTTATATAGCTTCGCAGTTAGATTAACAAACAGTGTCTTGCTTAACCCTTAACTGGGAATTCACGGTGAAGTTAGTATTTAGCAGTGATCTTACTTATCAGTTATCTACTTATCAGTGCATAAAAGAACATAACAGAAACAACACAAAAGAACCATGACACAAGAAATAACGTGGTTCACCCCCAGTTTAGGGGCTATGTCCACAGAACTGTGTTTTATTCAACTCTTTAAAAAAACCACAGTTCTGATCTGTGCACTCAGCTGCAAATCCCTTCAATTCCTCAAGCTGTGCACTAAGCTATAGATCTCTACACACACAGCTGTAGATCTTCTTATTCACCCAAAAATCTTCTGCGTACACAGCTGCAGAGGTCGTCCATGCACATAGCTTGGACTTAACCTTTCTTACAAAACTAGCCTTAGCTTCGCATCAAATCATCTTACATCAAAAGCCTAACCTGACTCTTTTACAAAAATACTTATTTATAGAAGTGCACTTATTACAAAACCATGGGCTTAAACCATGGGCACCCCGAACCCTAAACCTTGGACTTAAACCATGGGTTAATTACAAAAAGAGGGCTTTGACTCAATCCCGACACCCCTAAGACTATTTTGAGTCGTAACTCTGCTTACAAACTTCCACAGAAGCCGTGGAGTTACCATAATTAAGGACTGTTAAGGTGCGTGCCCCAACAGGCCCCTAAGACTCACCAGTGTCCCGTCCCGGGACACTCAGCTGATTTTCTGGTGGTAGAACATTATCCTTAGCTGCTTGCTCTTTCGCTATGATCTTCTTACACACTCTGTCAGGCTCTGTATCCGTCTACATCTCTGTAAGCATCAACTTTAATTTTCCTGCCCTACTGCTCCCTTATATGCCTGTCATCATCGTCATCCTTTCTGCTACTTCTACCATGGCCGCAGCTTGCTTAATCCTTCATCCTTTCATTCTTAGTAGACTGCCGATGTTCCTTATGCTGCTGTCTTCCTTCGCAAGATTTATGATGGTCATGGAAATTATTGAGCCTTATAAAGCTGTCAGTGACTAGATTCCTCGAAATGCCTCCCGTTCATGTCCTATCGAACATTTGAACATCCACAACTTTGGGTCCTTAGCAGACGGGGCTCTGGTGATTGCATGTCAATGTACTTTTGCATAAGACAAACAGCATGCCTCCATTCCGCTGAGACAGGAGGATAGATCTCGAGATCCTCCGAAGTATTTCCTGAGGGCTTATGCCTTTCTTCGTTCCGCTTAGAGCGAAATTATGCCTTAAATTTCTTTTTGGTTGATCGTATCTGCATTGGCTGCTTCAGCACTGGAGACGTCTCCTCGTAGGGTGGATTGCTCATAAGTTTCCGCAGACCTCTCTCCCTGAACTCTCGTAACAATACCTGGACTTCACGATCATTCGACATGGTGCTAACTGTAAAATCAAAAAAATGCACAATGCAGGAGTCGCAGGCCTGTGTGGCTTCTTATAGAATCCCGTGGCAAAATCTGTCATGATGGTGTATGAATGACACCAAATCTGCTGGAGCGGTGGTAAATCCTATCCGAACGGTGCTAGATTCTCCCATGATCCCATCATTACAGGCTGTTAAGGCAGTTCATGTGCTAACGCCGCCAAGTCTAGTTTGTCCCATCAGTCACTTTTTAGGCTACGACACACCTTTCTTCTTTGACATAACCAAGAACTTCAGCTTCGCCTCAATGAGTACCTTCGACACAATATTGGCCTTCGACCCTTCCACCTTCGAACTTAGATAGTCTTCAACACTTCGTAGCTTTGAGAATAGCTTCATTATAGTCTAGTACCCAATTCCAACTGTTCTTGGTACTTAGACTATCCTTCTTGCTGTTACTTCTGATTAGGGGGGTCCCAGCTTGTCCCTGTACTTCTTTAACCTACTTCCATTCACCATGGAAGGTAAAATATCCCCATTCAATTTAGCTAGTTGGACTGCGCCACCATTGGTAAATCTCTGCACTATGTATGGTCCTTTCCAATGTGTCTTGAACTTACCTAGGAATTTCATGAATTTACTATCATATAAGAGCATAAGATCACCATTCTGGAACTGCTTCTTCTTAATGTCTCTATCATGCCATGCTTTTTCTCTGGCTTTCTATACTTGCTGCTGGAACCCTGTGATGAATCTGTCTTCTTCAAGTTCTAGTATATTTTCCAGCCTTTCTTTCATCATAGCTGGATCATCCATCTTTGTGAAAGCATATATTATGAGGCTAGGAACAATGTACTCCATGGGCATGACTGCGTCTTGTCCATAGACCAACCTAAAAGGTGTATGGCCTGTCAACTTCTTGCAGGTGGTTCTATAAGCCCATAGCACTGCTGGAATTCTAAGATCCCAATCATTTCTGTTAACATTGCAAATCTTCGTCAGAGCATGTTCAAGGATCTTGTTAAAGGCTTCAACCATTCCATTTGCTTGATGATGATAGGTAGTACTCTTTTGATGATATACTTGAAAATATTCAGTCAATACTTCAATAGTATTATTTAGGAAATGTGATCCTTGATCACTCATAAGAATTCTAGGACACCCAAATCTTGACAAGATGTTATCGAAAATGAACTTCGCAGCTGTGGTAGCGCTACAGTTCTTGACCGGTTGAGCTTCGGCCCAGCGAGTAAGGTAGTCAGTTGCTGTAATAATGTATCTTGCTCTAGATTTCTTCATAGGGGGATTGATAGGTCCAACAAAATCAATAGCCCACTTGTCAAAGGCTTGTAAAGTTACCTGTGGAACTACGGGCATCTGATCCCTCCTGGATGGTTTGCCTGTCCTCTGACAGATGTCGCAGCTATGGAAATACTCTCATGCATCCTTATGAATTGTGGGCCACCACAATCCGGCTGTCAGAATCTTCTGTGCTGTAGCTTTTCCTGCATAATGACCTGCTGCTGCACCAGAATGTGCCTCAGCCAAAATTAATGGTTTTTCATGCTCCAGGACACATCTGTGTAGTATTTCATCTGGTCCCATCTTATATAGCTGTCCTGCTATTAAGGTAAAGTCAGCTGCTCTAACTACCAGCTTATTTTTCGGCTGTGTTGTCATTTCGGTGGGTGCAAAACCTATAGATAAGTACTGAACAATATCCTGAAAATAGTCATCAACCATCTGGATGGAAAACAACTGGGCATCAGGAAGACCTTTGTCCAAACTAATGGGCTCTTCTCCTAACTCAAGCCTTGACAAGTGGTCAAGACCTAGGTTAAGTATTCCAAGTTTGACTATGATCTCAAAGTCATATTCCTGAAACATAATCAACCATCTGCATATCCTTCCACCTAGCACAAGCTTGTTAACCAAATACTTCAAAGTAGAATGGTCAGTGAGCATCTTAAAATGAGATCCTAACAGATAGTGTTGAAACTTCTGCAATGCATAAACCATAGCTAGACCTTATCGTTCTGTCGTAATATAATTCTTTTCTACTGTGGACAATTTTCTACTTGCAAAAGCAATAGGGTGATCAATATTACCTTCACCTGACTGAGCCAATACTATACCCAGAGAAATGGAGGATGCATCGACATGCACATGAAACTCCTTATTCCAGTCAGGGAATACTAAGATAGGGGCAGTTACCATCTTTTCCTTCAAAATATCCAAGCTTTCTTGACACTCAGGTGTCCATTCAAACTTAATATCTTTCTTCAACTGCTTTTCCATAGGGGCTGTGATCTGAGCATATCCTTTAATGAATTTCATGTAATATCTAGTATGACCAAGTGTAGTGCGAAGTTGCTTAACAGACTTCGGGGGTGGCACGTTCACAATAATGGCTATCTTCACAGGATCCATCATCAGTCCTTTCTTACATACAATATGACCTAGTAGAATTCCAAAAGGTGCACAAAAGATACACTTTTTCAAGTTCAACGAAATCTGATGTTGTCTACACTTGTCCAACATAAGTCTTAAACTAGCTATATGGTATTTTAGTAACCCAAAGATAGTCCAATCATCAAAATAAACTTCTAAGAATTTATGTATAAATTCCTTAAATGCAGAAATGACTACTCTAGAAAACATAGCAGGTGCATTCTTCAATCCAAAGGGCATAACTGTATACTGAAAGGTTCCAATTTCTGTAGCGAAGGTTGTCTTATGTCAATCTTCTGGAGCAATTCTAATCTGATGGTAACTTGAAAATCCATCAGTAAAAGAGTACACTTCTTGACCTTTGACATTGTCTAAAAATTTGTCTGTAAAGGGAGTAGGGAAAGGATCATGTAAACAGGCATCATTCAGCTTCCTTAGATCAACATAGATTCTAATTTCTCCCTTAGTCTTCTTTTCTTGCACCACCATAGGACTGACCCATTCAGATTCTTCAACTGGCTCAATGATTCCTGCAGCAAGCATCTTTTCAAGCTCCATTCTAACTTTTTATTTATACTTAGGGTTCAGCATATAAGGGCGCTGTTTCACAGGCTTCGCATGAGGTTTCAAAGGGATCTTTATTACTCCTATATCACCAAGGATACCTTTCATCTCTGAAAACTTCATCGGAAATAGGTCCTGATACTCATGGAGAAGTTTGGTCACTTTGCTCACCATTTCTTGATCCCAATAATCTCTAATGATAGCATACTTAGGATTTTCTTCGGATCCAATGTTTACTGTCTGCGTCTTCAAGGGCTGAGTCACTTCAGGTGCTTCAGCTGCTGGTCCATGTACTTCACAGTGTCCTTCTGTCTCAGGAATGTTAATGTTTCATGGATCATCATCCTCGTCAATTGTGAGGTTAAAACATTCTACTGCATTAGCTTCTTGTTCCTTCCAATCAGGTTGGTATTCTGCTATTTCTTGATCATCAAACACTTTAGTATGGATCAACCTAACAGTTGCGTCTAAAGTAGGACAAACCTCATTAATAGAAAATGTCAGCACAAAACTATCAACAAGACTATCCCAACTTACAGTACCATGGCGAAGCTCGACCTCCGCATACCATTTCTTTTCTATAGGTTCCAGGGTGTGCACAAACCTATGTACCCATTCTTCACCAGGTACATGCTTCCATGCTTCGTAGCATTGCTCCAAATGTCCCCGAGGACTAGTCTTACCATTAAACCTGCTTCGCACCTCCTGAGGTTGATCCCTGAATATTAGGCAAAGGGACTTTTGGCATGCTTCCCAACTATGAATGTACTTTTTATGACCATTCCACCATCTGGATGCTGTGGCTTTGAATGCCAAATCTAGAATCTCCATTTTCTGTGAATCTGGTACCTGCTCTGAGAATTGTATAATAAAATCTGTTGGGTCTGTCAAGCCATCAAAGGTAGGCAAGTCTCTTGTCTGTGAACCAAGCCATCTGAGAGACTTGGTAATTCTTGCACATTGATGTCCATGTAGTTCATAAAGTCTATTCTGCCAATTCTCTAGACTGTCATCTGAATCTGTCATGCAGGAGCTGTCACACTACCAATCCATGATACCTTCGGCAGTAGGATCAACATAATATTCTTCCTTAGCTGTGATGTTGTAGATATGGTCCAAAACATCCTGATCTTCATCTCTGAGTGGTTCTGTGTACCTTTCTCCTTGATAAGGGTCCAATGGTACTATGACTCTCAAACCTTTCCCTTTGAAAGTCATCTATCTCTTCTTAAGGATAATGACTGCAGCATTGTCTATTTCCCACTCAATTCCTAGCAAAGCTGGGTAGGGGTTGCTATCATCAATTATCTCATCGACTTCAAAGTCTGCTAAAGTACTGACCCCATCAATATCTACTGGGACACTAGGGAATCTTCCTAGGGGCACAATCTTCTGTTGATTGGCTAATCTCAACTGTTCAGGAGACCATTCAAGGGTAGGTTTTCCATTTGTTCCCATGTTTGTTTAGTTAAGACATTCACTTCAGATCCTAGGTCCATAATGACATCAGTCATGTCATATTCTCCTATCTGAGCATGCAATCTCATTTCTCTTCCACTTCTTTTGACTCTATTAACAGTTTTTTCCTTACCAGAGCTTCGCTGAGGTTCGCAAGAAGCAATAACTTTCTGTAACTCATTTAAAGCATTCTAATTTCTTAAGAGCTTCATGCAACTCTGTAAAAATGAAGACAGTGTACTTACTTTATCCGTTGAAGCTTCTGGAGACTGTGACTGCTGCTGAGGCTGCTGCACAGGTGCTACTGGTGTGCTTAGATCAGCAAAGTCTTTTTTGGCTTCCAGAAATGTCTCTTTTTCTCTTCCCACATCAAAGGTTGGAATTTTCTTTGGGGCTTTACGAACACAAGCCTCATCAGGCTGTTTCTCCTTATTTTGTATTTGTGTCGTGGCACCACTCCTTGTAACAACATTAATGGTTGGAACAGGTCTTTTCTCTACAGCAATCATCTAAATATTCTGAGTAGGAGCACTATTTCTTTCTTGTATATTGGCTATCAGCTATGGGAATTGCTTAATCACATGGTTGACTGCTCTACAATATTGACATGTCGTAGTTGGGTTCTGACAGTCTCTAGCTAGATGTCCTGCCTGATTACAGTTATAGCACACCACCTGGCATCAACCTCTTCTAGGCATAACACCACGACCACGACCTCCAAAAGTACCTCGACCTGAGGTACTACCACGGTACCCATATCCATCATTTCCTTGTCCAACGTTTTGTACCCTATAAGCATCATAGGTTCGTTCTCTCATGAGGTCAAAACTGTGACATTCATCCTCGTTGTGTCTAACTGACTTACAGAACTTGCAATAGGGGTTCTTAGGGACTTGCACATATCTCTGCAGCAGATAGGAGTCTTCAGGTCGATGCTGGCCAATTGTCCTACAGATCTCACAATATAGAACACTAGGATTGAATGGGTTTGGCGCACCAGAATTCAGGTAATTTCGTACCGCAGGACACTGTTCCTTGTCATGTCCTTCTGTCCAACATCGTGTACACCAAACCTCTTCTCGAACAGCTTTGCCTTTCTTCATGTCGCACAGCTCCAAGGCCATTGCTGCTAACTGCACTTGTATTTGAGCTATACCAAAACTATCTTCGACAGGAGCTGTTTCAAGCTTCATAGCAATTTCTAAAGCTTCTTGCTGATCAACAACCTTCTGTTGCATGAGTGGAGTCCTGATATGCGATAACAAAGCTGCAATGAACCATTCCTTATGCTGCGCTGGTCCAATAGTGAAACTGAATTGATCTAGCAGAACTTTGAACCTCTGATCAAAGTCCCACACTGATTCTCCTTGCCTCTACTGCATTTCCTTTAGTTCAGTGATACACTGTGACTCTGATTTAGGCTTCTTAAATTCCTTTATCATGGCTTCTTTTATATCAGCCAAGACATGGTTATGAGTATTGGAAAACTTCATGAACCAGGTCAAAGTGTGGTCTCTAAAAGAAGTAACCAGCTGTGCTCTTCTTGTATCTTGATCCGTAATGTTCTTGGCAGTCCACACGGCTTCACATAAGAACCAAAACTGTTCTGGATCCTCTGATCCAGTTCCTTTAAAGACTGGTATCTTAATGTCATCATTCATATGGGCCATCACGGATATAGCGGGGGAGGGAGGGGGACTGGTATTAGGCGAGGGGGAAATTACGGGGGTAGATTGACCTACAGCAGGAATACTCGGGCTAGGGTTGCTTTCAGACTGCGATGGGTTCTCAGGGATAACAGGGCTTCGCTGCGGGGTTACCAGAGGGTTTCCAATAGAAGGGGTTTCGTCGGGTGTTGGGTTTGCGGAACTTACAGGGGTATACTCGGTATTCTAACCTAGGGTATAGGATCCAAAATTCCTCTTGTATCTTTTACCACTTCGCAGCAAACCACTTTGCTCGTCGAAGTCACTTTCACTTCCAAACATAAGTTAGTACTACTAAATCTAACTGTTTGATTCAATGAGAAATATACCCTTTTCAGCCAATAGCATTTTAATTTTCAAATTAAATGAATTTAAGTACTTACCCCTTGGTCCTTTGAAAAACTGCCGTTCGGCTTTGCTGAAGGAAGTACCACTACTACATTTCGACCAAAAATCTGACGGCCGTCATGTCGGATTTTCGACACTTCCCTGTCGCATGTACGACACTTTGGCCTTTTTTTAAGCGTCAGAAACTTGTCATCGGTTATCCGACACCTAAGTAACCATTGGTTAAGCGACACCTAAGTAACCGTCGGTTGAATGTACATCATCGGTTATCCGACACTTATTAAGCGATGGTGACGAAATTTTTTAACAACATTTACACCTACAGGTGTTGCTTAACTGACACCTACAAGCGTCGCTTAACCGACACCTCCCGGACATAGCCGTCACGTAACCGATAGATCTAGGCATCGCTTAAGCGACGATATTGTATTTTTAAAATACACAGGCGTCACTTAACCGACACCTATAGGCGTCGGTTAAGCGACGCCTGTGTATTTAAAAAAAAAAATTATTGTGATTTTTAGGATTATTTTGAATCCTCTATCTTATTTGGAATTAAAGGCCACAGCGCTCAAAGAATCTGACCACCACCGAACTACTCCTGTATCAACCCGTTTGGAGAAACAACAGAAGAAACTCAACCTACCAATTCTTCCCACTACAACCAATGGGTCATTCCCTCAGACAATTGAACTTCGTAGAGTTTGACGTGAATATAAGGCAAACAAGTAAGTTTTTTTGTATGAATAGCTTATGTGAAAAGTATTTTAGGAACAATTCTTCTTTCTTATAATTTGAGGGATAGCAAGTAACAGTACTAGCTTATGGACTATTGATAGGATTTCAGAGAAAGAATACGTCCAAACCATCCAAGAGGAAATTGCCAAAGTGATCAAGTTGGAAGAAGAGCTTGATATTGATGTCCTTGTACATGGAGAGCCTGAGGTAAGTACTCCACAGTTGATATCTATGCAAGATCTTTCCATGTCGTGAAATAAGTCTAATGATTTGTCTATCACATGTTGCAGAGAAATGACATGGTGGAATACTTTGGAGAGCAGCTTCAGGGATTTGCATTCACAGTCAATGGCTGGGTTCAGTCTTATGGATCTCATTGCGTTAAGCCACCAATTATATATGGAGATGTTAGTTGCCCCAACCCTATCACTGTCTTTTGGTCAAAGCATTCCCAGAGCTTGACTGCTCGTCCCATGAAAGGAATGCTTACTGGACCTATCACAATTTTGAATTCGTCCTATGTAAGAAATGATCAGCCCAGGTAATGACAATAATTTTTACTAACAGTGGCTAGTTGGGCTGAAATCGTCTACATATTTTTCCCATTATTTTTCTGCTTTCTTTGTATAACTGAAACCACTAAGAAACTATATTTTAGGTCTGAAACATGCATGCAAATTGCTTTGGCAATCAAGGAAGAGGTGGAAGACCTTGAGGTAGTTGGTATTCAAGTAAGTCTTCACAATTGGTTGTGTTTAATTCAATATCTTATTGTTATACACCAGAATGGCACCTCTCTGTCTGAGTGTCAACTTTCCTTATGTTGGCACACAAAAGGACACTTATGGATTGAGGTTTGCCTAGAATACTATAGCTTGGCTTATTATGAAATACATTCTCCCTCTATCCAGCTAATTACTTTGCTACATTTGCCATGTTAGGATGTATGCGTGACTCTCTCTATTGACAACTCACGCATTACTCGCGAGTCTCCCTTGTAGCATGTCGCGAATCCTTGTATTTGCGGGTTGCTCTTCTATATAGTCGCGCATCATTCGTGGGTTTCTCTCCTGCAGACCCGTGAATGTGTTTCTTAACACTTAAATATTAAAACATGCGTTAACTGGAGATTAGTTATGTCATATAACTGGATTTCCTTAACTGCTGTAACTTCTCTAACCTTCGAACTACCTTATTTCACCCATATAAATATAGGTAGGAAAGGCCATGAGAGGGGACTTGGATTTTATGCATTGTTATGCTGGAGAAATTGGGACTCCCTTTGCCTACACCTTTGCCCTAGGAGCTTTCCCTTGTGTTGCAGAGCTTGGAGGCTGAGTTCTTTGGAGAAGAGAAACAACAAATCTAGATCAAGGTTTCGTGAGGTGCCTAACTTGAAGAGAAGGTATATTTGTACTTGTTTTCAAGATTAATAAAGATGTGATGTCCTTCTTCTTCCAAAATCATTGTTCAATGTATGATTGAATCTCTATTTATGATCATATGATGATATTAGTTCATGTTTATTTGATTATCATTGTCTTATATGTGGTCATAATGGTTTGAGGAAGGTATAACTTGTTTTGTAGGTCTCTTGGAGCAAGAGGAGCAAGAAGAGGATTGAAGAGAAAGCTTGGACCAGCCTTCAGTGAGTCAGGTGTGGACCTTTCTCATCTCTGAATCTTGTTTATATATACTTGCTGAAAATTGTGCATCTCTCTTTCAACCCCAGTACGTTGATGGCCTCTTAAACCCTAGCCATAGGACACTTTCCTTTACAACAGAACTGGCGACTTCGCTAGGGGTAGCCTTGTCTGTTTGGGGTTTTTCTCTTGATT
The DNA here is from genome assembly GCA_001517045.1 of Pseudotsuga menziesii. NCBI lineage: Eukaryota > Viridiplantae > Streptophyta > Pinopsida > Pinales > Pinaceae > Pseudotsuga > Pseudotsuga menziesii. Next base: position 263,785 of record LPNX010995695.1, on the reverse strand, counting down.
TCTTTCAACTTTTGCATTGTTTCAGGTCTTTCTTGCCACTTAGGAACACCTTGTAAGTTTGATAGCAAACCTTCCCTGCCTTCCTAAGGCAGTTTGTTGATCTTTTTTAAGATTTTCCTCCCCATTCGCGACTTTCTCTTTTGAACAGTCATGAATGCAAGCTTGCATTCGTGGGTTGTTGCATTAAACAGTCGCGTATCATTCGCGACCTGCCCTTATAGACAGTCGCGTATATACCTGGAAGTTAGGATTTTTTAAGTCAGTTTTGCTTTTTCCTAGTCTTTTGGGTAATCCCTGTTTGTGAGTGGATGTTCTCTCTGAATGCTTTAGCTTGTGGGAAGACCTTTGCTGATCACACTTCTTGCTTTTTCAAAAGCCTTGGTTGTTCTTTAACTATGTGGTAAGCCCCTTTTATAGCATTAGGATTTGTTCTTTGCTCTTGCCCCTGCCGCTTTTGCTTGGTCTGATTTTTGGCCTATGTTTCTGATTAGCCTCTGTTAGTGGCCTTTGTTTGATTTCAGAAGCTTGTGGATGTTGTTTTCCTCCTTCTTTGGTTGGTCTACTTCACCTTGCCAAAATAGTTGTCTTGTCTCTTATACAAGCCTTTCTTCCAAGTAGGGTTTATGCTGACTTTAGTTGGTTCTAGAGTTTGTTGGGTGGTTGCATAGCAAAGTTCCTTTTGCTTTGTTCTTTTTATCTGCATGCTTTGTTTTGTAGGTAGTTTTTCTTTTGCATTTTATAAAAGAAAATTAAAAAGAACTTCTTTTTGCTACTTTTCCTCCTACCTCTTTCTTTGGTTTGACCTTGTGGACAAGGTACTGAGCAGCCTTTGTTTGTAGGTTTAGATTGATGGTTGGGACTTCTTGACCTTTGTTTATGTCAGTATTTATGCTCAGTCTTTTCATTCCAAAGTGTTGGCTTGTTTACTTTTGTAAGCTTTCCTTTTAAAAGAGGTTTATATTCAACTTTAGGGAAACCTAGGGTTTTTTTTTGGGGTGCAAAGTAGTTGTCTATCTCCTTTGCTTTCAGTATTTACTTGCTTTAGTTGATAGGCTATTTTTTCTTTTTCATTTTATAAAAGAAAAAGACAAAAACATGTTTGCTTTATATGCATATAGATTAGGCTGTTAGTCTAGATTGCATAGCATAGCATTGTTTTTGAAAAATTTGAAAAATATAAAAAGATTTGATCTTTTTTGGCTTTCAAGTTATTTGAAAATATAAAGAGAATAGCTATTTGCTTCTTTGCATTTCATTTCTCTTTGCTTAGTCATTTTGTTTCATTTTTTTGAGTCAAAACACCACATCAGTTTCATGCCATTTACCCTCTGAGTAAGAAATAGCCCATAAAATAAACGATATAATTTTAAAATTATTAGCAAGTTTTATTTTATAGGGTCCTACACCTACTAGCTTAGGCTAGACTTGTGGGCTAGGAAGTGTAAACTTCCCACAAGTTATAAAACTCAAACGTAGTGGACCTATCACTAGGTAAATCCTTGACTTTATCATTGTATCTGGGAAGCTCCTCTGAAACGGGAGTTAAGCACGAGGCTGCGTGGAGGCTTGGACAGAGGAGATAACCCTCCAAATCCTTGTCAAAGCGTAACTCAGGACTTTTGCGCATCTGGGGATTCTGTCCTAGATAGAGTTTTGGGCTCAGCTACCCTGCCCATGTGTATGATTCCGGCTTTTGACTACCCCCCCAGACTGTTGGTATTGCCAAGGTAGCCTTTAGTCTCTTGACATCTAGGGTTCATACACAGGTACACCGGAAGGTTATTTCTAGTTGACCTTGGATGGGCTTGGAAGGTAACCCTTGTGGAAAGTGCAGGAGGGTGGTGGGTGATTCCTCTACTTGTGCCTAAGAACCACCTCAAGGACGCCAAGTAACTGTGTATCAGCTTTCTTCTGGAAAGTACATCTTATACCTGTTTGTCTGTTTGGGCTTTAGGAATTTTTTAGTGAGTGCTGTGTGGTTTGTCTGTACTTAGTGGGCCTTTAGGTGTATGCTTTGTAATTTTGGTTGACCATCAACCTCAGACTTTGTCTCTTGTTTTGAATCTATGGCTAACACCCCTTTGAACACCAACCAAGAGATCCCTTGATGGGAGCTCCTTGTCCTATTCTTCTCACAGGGAATGTTGGTGTTCCCTTGATGGCCACCTTGAATCTTCCAGGATTCACCATAGGGATACCGGTGTGGTTGTTTTCCACTCCAACTGTCCTGAATGCTCCTGATGCTTCTCAAGTAAGCACCGTATATCAAGGGCATCAAAACACTGTTTCCCCTTCACCTGTAGTTAGTTCTCCTCCTCCTTCTACCTCATGCGCTGAAAGTACTGATACTAGTAACCGGCAGTCTAAAAGGAGTAAAAGAAGGAGGAATAGGAAGAAAGCACATAAGCAAGGGGGCACCCGTTCAACCTCTGCAAGTCAAGTTGAACCTCACCACCCAGCCTCGGTTGTTCAGGCTGGGGGCACCCATCCAACCTATGCAGGACATGTTGGATCTTGTCACTCAACCTCTGGTGTTCACATTGAGTGCACCCATTCAACCTTTGGTTTTCAAGTTGAACCATCCTATCCAACCTCTGTTGTTCATGTTGGAGCCATCCATCCAGCCTCTGGTGATCAAGCTGGTGGGATCCTTCCAACCTTTCCAGGTCATGTCGGATCCTGTCACTCAGCCTCTGGTGTTCACGTTGAGTGCACTTGTTCAACCTATGGTGTTCAAGTTGAACCTCCCCATCCAACCTCTATTGTTCAAGTTGGATCCATCCACCCAGCCTCTGTTGTTCACACTGGGGGTAGTCTTTCAGCCTCTGTGGTTCAAGCTAAAGACAACCTGTCAACCACTGTGAGTCATGTTGACACTGTTGACAAGTCTACCCGTTCAAAACATAAGCTCAAGTTTCCTTGTAAGCTTTGTGAAGGAGACCACCTTACTTATAAATGCCCTTCTATTGAGGAGGTGCGAAGAGTTTGGATTCATGGTCATCCCGTTTTTGAACATTATGGAGTCTCTCAACAACCAGCCTTTCTTAGTGAGGTTGGATCAAGTCACCCAGCCTCTGTTGTTCATGCTGGGGGCAAAATCTCATCCTCTGCTAGTCATGTTGAGAGCAAACTGTCAGCCACTGCTAGTCATGCTGATACTGTTGAGAAAACTGGTCGTTCGAAGCATCATCTTAAGTTCCCTTGTGTGCTATGCAAGGGAGATCATCTTACTCATTTGTGCCCTGCTATCCCAGAGGTGCGAAGAGTGTGGTCCAAGACTCATGGATTTCGTTCTTCTGAACACCCTATAGTTTCTCAACATCCTACTCAACCTTTGGTTGATCAAGTGGTCAAACAAATCTCAGATTTGGTTGATCCCACTCTTCTTTCGGAGAGTGTTCCTCATGTGATTGAACCAATGTCATCTTTGGTCAATCCCACTCTCCCTTCAGAGAGTGACTTTCACCAAGCGGTTGAGTCGATCCCAGTATCGATCAATCCCACTCTTCCTTTGGAGAGTGAAGTGTCTACTAGTCACATTTTCTTCACTGCCAGTTCAGATCTTACTGAACAAGGGGGCATTGAACTTGTTTCGGATCAACCCCCACCAAGCCCTTGAATTGCTTCCTTTGATTAAGATATCCTAGTTGAGCCACGCCTTCCTTCTGCTGCACCTTTCCAGATAAAGGTCAAAGTTGAACCCTATAAAATTGCTCGTTGCATTGTTGATGAAGGAGCCTCAGTTAGTATTTTGTCTGCTCGTGCTTGGTGAGGTATGGGATCTCCCAGCCTTGTTTCGACTGTTAGTTAGTTACTGGCATTTGATAGAAGAACTTGTATAGCCTTGGGAATTCTTGCTCAAACACCTGTTACTTTGGGTGGGAAGATCGTCTTAGTTGACTTCATGGTAATAGAAGACCCTTTGGACTTTAATATGCTCCTTGGACGTGATTATGTTTATGCCATGCAAGCTGTGGTGTCAACATTATTTCGTGTGATGTACTTTAATCATGGTGAAGAAATTGTCACTATCGATCAGTTGGATTTTCTTGATCCGTTTCCTGACCCAACTAGAGACCAAGTCTTTCCTTTATTGATTCCCATTGTTTCTGTAGACACTACCCCGCCACAGGTGAACTATGTGGCTTCTTGTCATTTGTGTTCAATTTCTACTAAGAGGCAGCCTCTGTTTTCATGCTTACCTTCTCGGGACTTGGTCCCAGTAGTTGATCGGGTGAGTTATCCTATACAGATTGTAGAGCCTTCTCTCCACTCTGTCCATCCAGTTGAAAGTTCAGATATGTGTCCTATCTCGGATGATTTCCTCCCTTCGGATGAAGTATTCTTGGAGTCTTTGATACAGTCTGACCTTCTTTTTCAGTTGTGATTAAGTCTAACCCTGATTTGCTTAGTAATCCTTCCCTTTTTCTTATGTTGGTTTTTGTTGAGTCTTTTGATTCTTCATTTGAAAAGAAAGTCAGTGATCCTGATGAGTTTGATTTTTTCTTATGAATTTCTCAGCTCCTATGATATTGAGTTTGTTCCTGTAGACTCTATCTCCCTTGTTTATTTTTGCTTCTCTTCTGAGGTTGATCTTATTGATTATAAACCCTCGAGCCTTGGTCCTATAGAATCTTCTTCGGTTGATTATGCTTTTACTTTTCCTTTTGTAGAAGATAGTGAAGTCACAAGTGTTTCTGCCAAAATGACCCGCATCGGATCGTTTTTTCTGATGTTGTTGTTTCTTGGAGATAGGATTATTAGTTGGATTCACAACTGTTTATAGACCTCACCTTGTTGTTCAAGCTGTAGTTTCATTTGCATATGCCTTGCTCGCGCTTATGAGCCTGATGCCAGCTTCCACGCTTTTAGCTCGTTGTATAAGCCTTCATCTTTGTTCTCATCACCGCTCAGCCTTGTATCATTTTGCCTTTGGAACTTGACACCCTTTACCCCGAGGAGACGTTCCCTGAGTGTCCTTATCTTGCTCACTTTCCTTGCATTATGCATAGGTTTGTTCCTTGCGCTTGGAACTAGTTTCGCCTGTCTATGACACTCATCTCCTCGCATTTAGAGCATTCTTTCTGTTCTCCTTCGAGCTCGTTAAAAACAGTAAGGAGGCCGCGAGTTGACTTTTTCGGACTCGTTAAAACTTCATGGGAAATATTATGAGTTTCTTTAGGCCCAGGTATGACTCCTCAAAATAGACTTGACTGCCGAGTAAACTTGTCCGTTCAGGCTTGTTAAGAATATGTGAATGGGCATCCACATTGGTGGTAGGTTATCTCTTTCTCGGACCATGTGGAATAATATGAGAAAGGATCCCTCTCTTTTCTTTTTGAATTGAGAAGAGTATTCTCAGGCATAGCTTTATCTCTTTTCCGGACTTGAGGGACTGTTGACGGGCGTATTTGACAAAGCCTGCAACGAGGGATACGACCCAGACTGGGATCCTTAGGGCAGGCTCCAAGCTGTTTGGGGTAGCCGTTCCCGACAGGTTTAAAGGCTCTATTGGCCTGGAACACTAACTGTCTAATGGTTAAAACTAATGCTACTGATTGTCGGTGAAACCTATCTTTATTATTTACAAAAGTTGATTGAGGTTATATGCTACAGGATGTTAGATCAACAGATCTAATCAACTTAAATCAATGAATTATAAATACAAGATACAAAAGCTGAAAAGATAAAATATAAACATAGTTAATATTGTACACAAACCTGCTATATACATCTTGTACAATCATTTACAAAAGGGATAAACTGAATGTAATTCATAGAGACAGAATCTGATACGAATAGGTTTTCAAGTAATATAATCAGCAGAAAATAAACCATATATAATCCTAATATCCTGATCAGGAGCAGTAAGAGAAATAAACCATGAGATCAATAAATGCTAATAGAATTCCCGCATGGATACACATAGGTAATATTTAAATAAGATAAACATTAACCAGGCCCATACAGTAATCAATTACAAATCATATAAGCAACAATGTCGATTGCCAATTACATAACATGATATATTAGCAAAATTGAAAGCATGAAAATCGATAATTACACGAGAAAAATATTTTGTAAACTTCTACAGAGAATTTTAACAAACATAATAAAGTATGAAAAGGAAATAACAGGACTAACAGATACCAAGAGCATATGCAAAATGTTCAAACAGTAAACATATATATAATAGTATCACCAGTTCAAAAGATTGGGGCTGCAGATGGATAGCTGTCCAGAGTCACAACAAAATCAAACCCAGTCTTGTCCATTTCCCTTCCATTAACTATCGACCATTTTCCCTTCGATTTTCACCCTTTTATACATGCTTTACAAAAATAAACATCCCTAAAAGCTCGAGATAACCTAGATCGAATTAAACTAATTGTCCATTGAAAAATGACAAGTGTAATATGTCATTTTTCAATACAGGTAAAACACTATGAAACGAAGACAATTCGATCCATGAAAATTGAAGATTCCAGCAATAAACAATACCTGGAAATCTTGCTATGCGGTCTGTTCTGATTGATGTGAGACCGTGCAAAAAATAGACAGTTGCCAAAATCCGAGCACAAATAGCAACCTGCGATAAATCAAACAATAAAATTAACCTAACACTAATCGAATTCATAAATACTAAATGATAAACAAGAAATTAACTAAATAAATACCTGATCATCAAAATTGAAAATTAAAAACCGACAACAAAGAAATACAGCGTAGTCACAATTTAACTGGTGCATGAAAAACTTGAATATTAACGCCACTAGACGGACTCCGAGGTGGAGCTCTGAACTGCATGAGGGTGATTTGGGCGTTGAGCTCGCGCACCTTTTCTTCACTCTTTTCATTTTCATCTAACAGTTTGAGAACTCGCCTTATTAACTTATTTTTATGATTCCTTAAGTGAACAATCTGTTGATCACTCACCTCTACTTTCTTCTGTAACACCACATTGTCAGATTTCATTAAATCACGGTTCGCTGCTATTTCATTCATCCTGTCTTCCATTCTATGAACTTTGTCTAAAAGACAACTAATGAACAGAGGATGAATGGTTTCCCCAGTTCCACGAAGAAATGTTGGGGTTGTTTTAACAGGTTTTTCTTGTAATGTAGAATCAGTCATATGATCAACTAAAACTTCCTGCACTTCTTTATCCACTGCTAGAGGATTGACATGATCAAGGGTATCATCAAATTGCGGCTCGACAGACTGAATATCCACAGGTGAAGAAGGATTTTCGAGCATATCTTTATCAGTCACATGGTGACTTTCACCAGCTAAATCAGAAACGAACTCAGGATGAACCACATCATCATTAACAGGTGAAGGAGCATTTGTTTCCTCATCATCAATCACAACCGTTTCCACCGGAACCTTATTAACCATAGGGGTTTTAACAATTTTAGCCTTCGCCATACTCCTAGTTAGCTTGCCAACCAGCTTGGACTTGGGTCGGTTTCCACGACTATTACCCATTTTATCAGTACTGTTGGGTGGAGTAACAGGTAACAGCGATGAAATATTCTTCACACGCCCAGGAACTATAGGGGTATGAGAACTATTCACTGGATTACTCATGGGCTCTTTACAAGGCTCGGAACCCTTATAGCTAGGGTTTAACAGAGATTTGAGCGGAGAAAAGAATGGAGGCGAACCTGAATCTCTATGCACTGTCGAACATGCAATGGCAAAAGGATGAAAAACCATTTGACTCTACAAACTGCTCCCATGAGTGACCCGACTGCACTAGCTCGTTATCAATCAACATACGAACCAGACCATGATGAATAAGACTATGCCTGACACGTTTAGGCCCCTTTTTTATGGCATTTGACATCTTAAATAAACTGTGCAGAAGGTAGTAAGGCAAATTAAGAGGAAACCCTATAAAAACAGCCATCAAACGAAGATGATATACATATGCCGACGATAAACGTCCTTCGCATGTAAGATATCTATGAATTAGATTGAGGACGGGACACCACTCTTTAAGGAAATACTTACGTGCCACCCCTGATCGAAAAGAAACCTCCTGAACCAGATTCTTTAACAATCGTCTCCATTCTAATATATCCATCCACTGGTACTTGAACCACCTCTGACCGTCTAGGGATAAACCTGTGGCAGCTGCTATCGACCTTTCATCCACCCGAAACCGTAAATCCCCAACTTCTGCTTGAAAATCAACTAGAGAAAGTGCAAAGACTCTAGTAACTTCAGGATTAGAATCCGAGAATTTCTTCAAGAACGGCATCCATCCTATATCTTCAAATTTCCCTGCGAGTTCGGGGTTTGAATGTAACAGGGTCATCTCGCAGGGTTCAACCCTTACAACAGGTGCCATCACTGGCTGTGTCCAAATGTGTAACCGCACGCGAAATAGGTACTAGAGCTCGGCGGGAGACATAACACAAGATCGTGAGCACGTAGAATGAAGGCTCAGCAACACCAGATAATGAACAGGATAAGCCATGCACGAACACAGGCTATACCTCTGCGGTTTTGACATGAACGAAGCCATCGACACTCGGAGTGGTAATCGATTGATAACCCAAATGGCGATCGAAAACCCTAGAACGCTGATAATATCATGATTCAACCCTGACTTAAATGATAGGAAACCCTACATTGTACGTAAAACAGGTGTTTGCTCGACAGGCGTCCACGACAAAAGATACATACCAGGACTTAAACATGATGGACAGGTCAAGTATCAGTGTCATGATAGCACACTGTCTTCGCGATATGTGAGTTAATATACAGGCTGCGCCATAAATCAACCCGGAAATAACCATAATATATGCGCTCCTATCATAGATTCGACATATCTTGTAAAGGTGGCGTAGGTTATAATATAATCACAAACCATGCACTTGAACCTTGAAATACGACCATATGAAATTCAATCAAGATCGACAATGGCTCAAAAACTTAGGATAAGGACCATGAGACATAAGTCTAGGCCTTGTCAGAGTTACAAACATCAGACCTTTGACGACCATTGCTTAGACAAATCATGCCAACCATAGTAATGAAACTTTGCAAATCATCATGGTAACGAAATCAATAAAATGAATCTCTAATATTTTGAGATAATATACATGACTAGGGTTACAGAGTAGGAATAGAAATCATTAAGAGTCACGTTTTAATTTCCCTAGTATAAATCATCCAAAACAATAACTTCAATATGATAATCTCATTAATCCAATAGAATTTGCAAAGTTTATTAGAAAAAATAAATTTCAACAAATTAGTAGCTTAATGGAAACCACCATATCAGTAGCTGAAAACTCATTAAACTTGTCCTTTTAAAATTTAAACATTTCATCAAACAAAATGGAATTTTGTTTGATGAAATAATGATTTTACAAGGCTGTTGAGCAGGGGCACAACAGATGGCGACTTGCTGGATGAAACAGTTATCTCTGTTCATTTACCTGAAATCATGCAAGCAAAGAAATTAAATCCTTAATGTAAGCCATTGCATAGAGAACACCATTTTAACAACTCAAACAGGTTCAAATAT
>LPNX010995695.1:239078-249289 GCA_001517045.1 Pseudotsuga menziesii | reverse complement strand
AACCATATGCTTCAGGGATGTCAGCAACAATAATATCGATGATAAAGTGAACTTGTGGATTGGAAGCTAACCTTATCAGCACCTCTTTCAGTTTACCTACTACCTTTACGTTTGAACGATCAAGTTGTACAATACTAGTATCACAAGGCTGAGGGACAGCATTAATCCTTTTACACACAGAGTAAGGCATTACATTTTTGGATGCCCCTGAGTCTATCATACAGTTATGTACTTTGCGATTAAATATTTGAAACGAAAGTAAAAAAGGTGGAGTTGAAGAATCAGATTTCTTGCCTATAGATGATGCATTGACTGAAGATTTTTGTGAATCAACTTTATTGTTGACAGAGCTATTTTGATTGGAGGTAGTCCTACCAGTTTTACTTGGGCAGACCCCTTGTACCATTTTATCTCGAATCACAGGTATTTTTATGAGTTCATATAGGGAAATATTAGCTCTGCTCTTCTTTAAGTCTTCAATCAAGTCATATTCTAACTCAAGGGATTGTGCAGATTTACTGTTTGCAGGCTGATTTTTGTTTTGGACAGCTGAACTATTATCTGTAACAGTTGTAGCAGGTTCAGTTGAAGGTTGGTATTTTTTACTTCTGGTGTTGTACTAATGCTGATTTACATTGACAACAGCCACATCTTCGTCATCAGTTAATTCTGAGGTATCCCAGAAATGACTGATGACATGGGGTGGTTTATCGTCATTGTCATCATCCGTTTTTTGGTTATCTTGAGCACTCTGTCCAGAAGACTGAGTTTCATTTTTAGTAGATGTTTATAGATCTGAAAATATTGATTTGAGGAAGCTATTGAGTTCCTCAACGCTGTTGGCTTCAGAGGGTGGAGTTTGTTTTGCAGCTGAATTTCGAAAAGGTTTTCTGAAAAACTGTTTAGATGGTTCTTTGTTTGTGGTATTTTCAGAAGTACCCTTTTTTAAATCTATGATCTCATTAGACAGTTTTTTAATGACTCTTTGTAAACTGTCAAGATCTTAGGCATCTTGGCCCCTTTTGTCAGAGCTTTTGGCAGGACTGTTAGTCTTCTTCCGAGAAGAAGATGCTGAATCATTATCTACCCCGGGATTTGCTTTTGTGGCATTCGCATCCTTTTCAACTTTAATTGCTTCTTCAAAGTTTTCAGTTAGGGTAAGTTTGGCCTTTTGCCTGACAAACATGGATATCTTTCCCGGTAAGGCTGAAGTGTAAAATTCAACAGTAACGTCCTCAGTTGGCCTTGAGGTAGCGGGCATCCTGTTTCTCAAAGTTAGAAAATGCTGGTTAAAATCTTTAACCTTTTCTTTGGGGTCCATGTGAATTCTAGACAGTTCCGAGACTAAAATAGTAGGAGTCTTGTCATCTCCAAACTTGTTTGTAAATGAAAGATCAAATTCGTTCCAGCTAGTAATGGAACCAGATGTAAGTGAAAAGTACCACCTCGATGCTTTTCCCTCAAACCTATAAGGGAAAATCCGACAGACCACATCTTCATGTTCCACATCCAAGAGTCGAACTACCAACTTAAAATTTTTAACATGATCTTCCACTGGCTCTTTCAACTCGGGGTTGAACTTAGGTAGTAGCTTCTCAGGATGTTTAGGTAAAGGGTGTTGAACACCAGGGACAGCCACAGCATCCTGGGCTAGCCATGGCATATTAGCATTGGGGTTCGGGGGATTTGCAGCTGCCATGTTTCTTGGAGTTGGAGGTGGTGAAGGTGGTGTTTGTAAAACACGAGGAGGTGATGGAGGCGGTGATGGTGGTGTTCCAGTCCCTCCGGAAGCAAGTGGTCCTGCAGAAGAAGAAGGCTGGTTGGTGCCTGTGGAAGATTGCTGTACGCAAGGATTGGGATGGGCACCTAAAGACTGTTCTTGTTCTCCCAGAAATGACTCAGGATGACGAGTACAAGGACGGGTAATCTGCGGAAGAGGTAACTTAGTAGGCTGTTACCCAGTAAGGTTTGAATAAGCTCTTGTCAGAATTCTACGAGATTCGTTTAAGGCTTGTTTGTACTGGTCTATTTCTTTAGGTAATGAATACCGGGAGAATTGAACTGAGAGATCAGATTTCGAACAGAGTCGCTCATTGGGGTTTCATTCACTCGTGATGAACGGTGAGAGCGTGGTTGTGCAGTAGGTTGTATTTGAGGGGTAATTGGCAAATTAAATTTGTTTACGGGGTTGTTTTCATCAGCCATTGGCTTACGCTGGCCCTCCTTCTAGTGCCATTGTTGACGGGCGTATTTGACAAAGCCCGCAACAAGGGATACGACCCAGACCGGGATCCTTAGGGCAGGATCCAAGCTATTTGGGGTAGCCGTTCCCGACAGGTTTAAAGGCTCTGTTGGCCTGGAACACTAACTGTCTAATGGTTAAAACTAATGCTACTGATTGTCGGTGAAACCTATCTTTATTATTTACAAAAGTTGATTCAGGTTATATGCTACAGGATGTTAGATCAACAGATCTAATCAACTTAAATCAATGAATTATAAATACAAGATACAAAAGATGAAAATATAAAATATAAACATAGTTAATATTGTACACAAACCTGCTATATACATCTTGTACAATCATTTACAAAAGGGATAAACTGAATGTAATTCATAGAGACAGAATCTGATATGAATAGGTTTTCAAGTAATATAATCAGCAGAAAATAAACCATATATAATCCTAATATCCTGATCAGGAGCAGTAAGAGAAATAAACCATGAGATCAATAAATGCTAATAGAATTCCCGCATGGATACACATAGGTAATATTTAAATAAGATAAACATTAACCAGGCCCATACAGTAATCAATTACAAATCATATAAGCAACAATGTCGATTGCCAATTACATAACATGATATATTAGCAAAATTGAAAGCATGAAAATCAATAATTACACGAGAAAAATATGTTTGTAAATTTCTACAGAGAATTTTAACAAACATAATAAAGTATGAAAAGGAAATAACAAGACTAACAGATACCAAGAGCATATGCAAAATGTTCAAACAGTAAACATATATATAATAGTATCACCAGTTCAAAAGATTGGGGCTGTAGACGGATAGCTATCCAGAGTCACAACAAAATCAAACCCAGTCTTGTCCATTTCCCTTCCATTAACTATCGACCATTTTCCCTTCAATTTTCACCCTTTTATACATGCTTTACAAAAATAAACATCCCTAAAAGCTCGAGATAACCTAGATCGAATTAAACTAATTGTCCATTGAAAAATGACAAGTGTAATATGTCATTTTTCAATACAGGTAAAACACTATGAAACGAAGACAATTCGATCCATGAAAATCGAAGATTCCAGCAATAAACAACACCTGGAAAGCTTGCTATGCAGTCTGTTCCGATTGATGTGAGATCGTGCAAAAAATAGACAGTTGACAAAATCCGAGCACAAACAGCAACCTGCGATAAATCAAACGATAAAAGTAACATAACACTAATCGAATTCATAAATACTAAATGATAAAAAAGAAATTAACTAAATAAATACCTGATCATCAAAATTGAAAATTAAAAACCGACAACAAAGAAATACAGCGTAGTCACAATTTAACTGGTGCATGAAAAACTTGAATATTAACGCCACTATACGGACTCGGAGGTGGAGCTCTGAACTGCATGAGGGATATTTGGGCGTTGAGCTTGCGCACCTTTTCTTCACTCTTTTCATTTTCATCTAGCAGTTTGAGAACTCGCCTTATCAACTTATTTTTATGATTCCTTAAGCGAACAATCTGTTGATCACTCACCTCTACTTTCTTCTGTAACACCACATTGTTAGATTTCATTAAATCATGGTTCGCTGCTATTTCATTCATCCTGTCTTCCATTCTACGAACTTTGTCTAAAATACAACTAATGAACAGAGGATGAATGGTTTCCCCAGTTCCACGAAGAATCGCTGGGGTTGTTTTAACAGGTTTTTCTTGTAATGTAGAATCAGTCATATGATCAACTAAAACTTCCTGCACTTCTTTATCCATTGCTGGAGGATTGGCATGATCAAGGGTATCATCAAATTGCGGCTCGACAGAATGAATATCCACAAGCGAAGAAGGATTTTCGAGCATATCTTTATCAGTCATAGGGTGACTTTCACCAGCTAAATCAGAAACGAACTCAGGATGAACCACATCATCATTAACAGGTGAAGGAGCATTTGTTTCCTCATCATCAATCACAATCATTTCCACCGGAACCTTATTAACCATAGGGGTTTTAACAATTTTAGCCTTCGCCATACTCCTGGTTAGCCTACCAACCAGCTTGGACTTGGGTCGGTTTCCATGACTATTACCCATTTTATCAGTACTGTTGGGCGGAGTAATAGGTAACAGCGATGAAATCTTCTTCACATGCCCAGGACCTATAGGGGTATGAGAACTGTTCACTGGATTACTCATGGGCTCTTTACAAGGCTCGGAACCCTTACAGCTAGGGTTTGACAGAGATTTGAGCGGAGAAAAGAACGGAGCCGAACCTGAATCTCTATGCTTGCTACAGTCATCTGGACTGTCGAACATGCAATGACAAAAGGATGAAAAACCATTTGACTCTACAAACTGCTCCCATGAGCGACCTGACTTCACTAGCTCGTTATCAATCAACATACGAACCAGACCATGATGAAAAAGACTGTGGATGACACGTTTAGGCCCCTTTTTTATGGCATTTGACATCTTAAATAAACTGTGCAGAAGGTAGTAAGGCAAATTAAGAGGAAACCCTATAAAAAAAGCCATCAAATGAAGATGATATACATATGCCGACGATAAACATCCTTCGCATGTAAGATATCTATGAATTAGATCGAGGACGGGATACCACTCTTTAAGGAAATACTTACGTGCCACCCCTGATCGAAAAGAAACCTCCTGAACCGAATTCTTTAACAATCGTCTCCATTCTGATATATCCATCCGCTGGTACTTGAACCACCTTTGACCGTCTAGGGATAAACCTGTGGCAGCTGCTATCGACCTTTCATCTGCTATCGACCTTTCATCCACCCGAAACCGTAAATCCCCAACTTCTGCTTGAAAATCAACCAGAGAAAGTGCAAAGACTCTAGTAACTTCAGTATTAGAATCCAAGAATTTCTTCAAGAACGGCATCCATCCTATATCTTCAACTTTCCCTGCGAGTTCGGGGTTTGAATGTAACAGGGTCATCTCGCAGGGTTCAACCCTTACAACAGGTGCCATCACTGGCTGTGTCCAAATGCGTAACCGCACGCGAAATAGGTACCAGATCTTGGCAGGAGACAGAACACAAGATCGTGAGCACGTAGAATGAAGGCTCAGCAACACCAGATGATGAACAGGATAAGCCATGCACGAACACAGGCTATACCTCTGTGGGTTTGACATGAATGAAGCCATCGGTACTCGGAGTGGTAATCGATTGATAACCCAAATGACGGTCGAAAACCCGAGAACACTGATAATATCATGATTCAACCCCGACTTAAATGATAGGAAACCTTACATTGTACGTAAAACAGGTGTTTGCTCGACAGGCATCCATGACAAAAGATACGTACCAGGACTTAAACATGATGGACAGGTCAAGTATCAGTGTCATGATAGCACACTGTCTTCGCGATATGCGAGTTAATATACAGGCTGCGCCATAAATCAACCCGGAAATAACCATAATATATGCGCTCCTATCATAGATTCGACATATCTTGTAAAGGTGGCGGAGGTTATAATATAATCACAAACCATGCACTTGAACCTTGAAATACAACCATATGAAATTCAATCAAGATCGAAAATGGCTCATAAACTTAGGATAAGGACCATGAGACATAAGTCTAGGCCTTGTCAGAGTTACAAACATCAGACCTTTGACGACCATTGCTTAGACAAAGCATGCCAACCATAGTAATGAAACTTTGCAAATCATCATGGTAACGAAATCAATAAAATGAATCTCTAATATTTTGAGATAATATACATGACTAGGGTTACAGAGTAGGAATAGAAATCACTAAGAGTCACGTTTTAATTTCCCTAGTATAAATCATCCAAAACAATAACTTCAATATGATAATCTCATTAATCCATTAGAATTTACAAAGGTTATTAGAAAAAATAAATTTCAACAAATCAGTAGCTTAATGGAAACCACCATATCAGTAGCTGAAAACTCATTAAACTTGTCCTTTTAAAATTTAAACATTTCATCAAACAAAATGGAATTTTGTTTGATGAAATAATGATTTTACAAGGCTGTTGAGCAGGGGCACAACAGGGACTAAAATTACGGAAAAGGAACCCCCGGTATGAGCTTAGTTTTCTCTTTTTCGTGCTTTGGACCAAAACATGAAAAAGATTCCAAGTGTACTTTATGTCTTTGTCATGCTCGTTAAACCCTAAAGAACAAAGCATCGAGTTTATTGTTGTAAGCTCCATTTCTCATAATCAAATGGATCTTTCCGAGTGATCTTGCCTTCCTTCACACTCGTAAAACTCAGGCTATATGCTGCTTTTGAAGGAGCGTTGGGTAGGTGGTAATTTAACCTTTTTCGGACCTTCTTGACTAATTACAAAAAAGGTGCGCCTTTTCTTCTTCAGAAGTTAAGAGAGTTCTTCTGTTGTTTGTTTTATACTTTTTCGGCCTCAGGAGACTAAATTGTACAAAAAAGGACCCCCCCTGGAGTCTTCTTTGGAGTTTTCAGACTCTCTAAACTATGAAAACACCGTCGAGCATGTACTAGTTCGAGCTCGTAAAATCCACGAATCAGTGCCTTATCAGGCATTCTTCTTTCTTTTCTTTGAGCTTGTCAAAAAATGAAGATGGTCCCGAGTTTGATTTCTTGGACTCGTTAAACCTTTACAAGAAAGAAGGGAAGGGGAAGGTTTATTTCCATGTCTTTTTACATCATGGCAGCAAGTCTTGTTTCCTTGAACAAAGCACCAGTTTTGAGTGTATCAACAGTTGGGTCCTAGTCTTTTGACCTTATACTGATTCAGAGTTTCTTACTCCTCCAGTTGGTCTCTTTTCCAATTATATGGGGAATATGTCAATGTTTCCTACATTGTAGATTTGTTTCGTTGGTCCTATTTTGTGTCAAAAGCTACCTAAGTCACTTTTGTGTCATGCTCACTGTTCAAGGATTAAACCTTTGTCGGCCATTCTATAGTTGCCTTGACCTTTTGTGTCGGCCATTTCCCTGGTATCAGTTCCTTACATCATGTCTTCAACGGTCCTTTTTGTGAAATTCAGTACCAATTACAGATCCAATTAGTTTTTGAGCTACCTCATGTTGGATGATGAAGGATGCCTTCATGCCTTCCTGCCAACGGATCTCTTCATATCGACTGCAACACATCTTGCTCTGGGAATGAGATTTAGAGTTTTATGAGAGTACCTTGGGAATTGTTGTCCTCAATGGCAATTTCCCTCGCTATTGGGTAGTGGGGATACCTTAATGTCTCCTACTCGATGGATTCTTCAAGTGTTTGACTTCAAGTCCTTGTAATCACACTTGTTAGAATGTACTAGGTACCTTGGGGACCATTTTCATTAATGGTGGTTTCCCTCGCGTTTGTTAAAAGTTTTCATTATTGACCGGTAATCAAACGGTTTCCTCCATGTTCGACTTCAGCTCCTTTATTCGCATGGTTAGGATTCGTACCTTTTTTGGGTGGTTTGGATTGAAGACCTTGGGCCGACAGTAGCATTGTCATCTTTTTGCTATTGCCCAAGTTGCGCAAGACCTTGTTATACTTTATATGACATTTTGCTGAGACATAGATCCACTTTGTATTTTTGTGGCTATGATCGATTGTTGAGCATGGATCCACCTTGTTCATTTGTGGCCATGGCTCCTTTAGATTTGATATGGCGCCTTTTTGCATATTGAGCGACCATCATAGTTTCATCAGTTATACATATGTTGGATCTACCTGTATCTTTATGGCGATGTTTTGTATATGGATGTGTATGTTCCAGAGATCAGTTTTCTGACATTTATCTCTCTTACAGGTAACTTCACGCGAGCCTTTAGATCTTGGATTCTCTGCTCTCTCTCCATACTCAGCTGTTTCCTTTATAATGTATTTTGGCTATCGTCTTCCCCTCTAACCTCACACATTAGGGGGCATCTGTTATACACCAGAATGGCACCTCTCTGTCCGAGTGTCAACTTTCCTTATGTTGGCACACAAAAGGACACTTATGGATTGAGGTTTGCCTAGAATACTATAGCTTGGCTTATTATGAAATACATTCTGCCTCTATCCAGCTAATTACTTTGCCACATTTGCCATGTTAGGATGTATGCGCGACTCTCTCTATTGACAACTCGCGCATTACTCGCAAGTCTCCCTTGTAGCAGGTCACGAATCCTTGTATTCGCGGGTTGCTCTTCCATATAGTCGTGCATCATTCGCGGGTTGCTCTCCTGCAGACCCGCGAATGTGTTTCTTAACACTTAAATATTAAAACATGTGTTAACTGGAGATTAGTTATGTCATATAACTGGATTTCCTTAACTGCTGTAACTTCTCTAACCTTCGAAAGGTAGGAAAGGCCATGAGAGGGGACTTGGATTTTATGCATTGTTATGCTGGAGAAATTAGGACTCCCTTTGCCTACACCTTTGCCCTAGGAGATTTCCCTTGTGTTGTAGAGCTTGGAGGCTGAGTTCTTTGGAGAAGAGAAACAACAGATCTAGATCAAGGTTTCGTGAGGTGCCTAACTTGAAGAGAAGGTATATTTGTACTTGTTTTCAATATTAATAAAGATGTGATGTCATTCTTCTTCCAAAATCATTGTTCAATGTATGATTGAATCTCTGTTTATGATCATATGATGATATTAGTTCACATTTATTTGATTATCATTGTATTATATGTGGTCATAATGGTTTGAGGAAGGTATAACTTGTTTTGCAGGTCTCTTGGAGTAAGAGGAGCAAGAAGAGGATTGAAGAGAAATATTGTACCAGCCTTCAGTGAGTCAGGTGTGGACCTTTCTCATCTCTGAATCTTGTTTATATATACTTGCTGAACATTGTGCATCTCTCTTTTAACCCCAGTACGTTGATGGCCTCTTAAACCCTAGCCATAGGACACTTTCCTTTACAACACTTATATTACTTTTTTAATTTCTTTTCATATCCATTTATCTCGTCTTTTTATGAAGCTATTCTATCCTTGATTCCATATCATCCAAATTGATGAACCAGCACTTAGGGAAGGGTTGCCTTTACGCAAGACAGAACATGCACACTACCTGGATTGGGCAGTTCACACTTTCCGAATTACCAACTTTGGAGTCATAATTCAACATGTTGGAATCCTTCATATGGGTCTTTGATGGTTCACCTTTCATATAATGAGGGCATGTGGCATTCTAAACCCCTCTACAAGGATAACTACACTTTATTTAATGAACCATCCATCATATAGGCCAAATTTTGGGTGTATTCATGGCAATGGAATGGTATTTTATTGAGGCTGCAACTCACTATAGCTCACAGATAGCACACCCACTGATATAATCATAATTATAGTAGCCTTGAAACCATAATTGGTGAAGCAACATACTTATGAAGAGTCTAGAAGACAATTTTTTATGTTTTAACTGTTTTATGAGGGATAAGCCCAAATTCAAGAGGGCAATCAATAGAGAAACGCCTGGAATGGCACATACCTCAAGAAAAAGAAATATTCTAGTGGAGCAACTTGCTTGGTAGACTCTAGAAGGGAATTTTATTATTAATATTTGTGAATATCATCAATTTTCACTGCACTCTTTAATGTATTTTTTCACTTGTAATAATCTAGTTTTAGATTTAGGCTTTAATTAGAATTTTTTGAGAGGATTTGTCCCTTCATTGCCGGCTTCATGTCTGTACATATTTTGCATTAACTCCACGGATCCTACAGACTGGGGTGGTGGATCCGGTAACACAGATCCAAGGGTAGCAACTATGACTAGATGATACATCTTCTAACAGCAATAATCCCAAGGTAATTGATACAAGAAAGATCTTTAATTCATAACTTTTTCTAACCCTAGGATTGGACTGAAAACCATGGCATGCCAAGAGAACTGAGCCATAATATTTGTAAAAGAAGGAATTCCTGGATTTAGCCGCATAATGTCTCTGAAAATATATAATTACAAACACTAGTATTCAACTTTCAAAAATTTCCCTGAGCACAGC
>LPNX010995695.1:172558-204834 GCA_001517045.1 Pseudotsuga menziesii | reverse complement strand
TTATGTTGTTGGCATACTTTCAAGGTTCATGCATAAACCTTGTGAAGGACACTGGTTAGCTGCAAAAAGAGTTCTAAGATACTTGAAGGGGACTCAAGATGTTGAACTCGAGTACTCTAAAGTGGATGACTTCAAACTTATTGGGTACTTAGACTCAGATTTTGATGGCGATAAGGAGACAGGAGTATCAACTTCTGGATACACTATGAGTCTTGGATCAGCAGCTGTCTCATGTAGATCACGCAAACAATCAGTTCCGACAGATTCAACAACAGAAGTAGAATATGTGGCTGCAGCTGAAGCAACGAAAGAAATAGTATGAATCAGGAAGATACTTGAAGATTTGCAAGAAAAACAAGAGAACTCCACTCCATTACTGGTCGACAATACTTCTGCAATCAAGCTGGCTAAGAATCCTAGATTCCATGATCAAACCAAACACATCAACACAAAGTATCATTTGATTTGACATCATGTAGAAGCCAAGACAGTCCATCTTCGACATTGTTCCACAAATGATCAAGTTGCAGACATCTTCACCAAAGCGCTTGGACGATAAAAGTTTGAAAGGTTTAGAAACATGCTCAGACTTACAAACACCCCTTCGGATTAAGAGGGGGATTGTTAGAATATAATCCATTAGGGTTATATAATGTAAATAAATAAATAAATAAATAGTAGGAAGCCAAACAGGCTGAGCGGAAGGTGAAACCCAACCGCCATGTGATTTGTATAAATATAGGCATTTGCATTGGAATAATAATCAGTCGGGAGTTATTACCAACAGTTTTCTTCATTGTTCTTTGTCTCAGATTCTCAGTTAACAATGGGTGGTACTATATACTTCTGGAAATTGGAATGTTTTTAGAAGTTGCTAGAATTATGAGGTCCAAAGCATTAATTCTGATAATGTACCTATCAAAACCTCATCCTAGTATAAATCATGGAAAATTTATATGTGATACTTTGGAAAATATGAGAACCCATGCTTCTATCCCTTTACAATTGTAGATACCAAACATAGTTTGGTACAAGGAATGAAATAAAACTCAAATGCTTCCATTGTGTGCATAAGCTCCAAGGTTTTATAGCCTAGTGTTGTACATATACTAATGTATGATTGTATGAGTAGAAAACAATATAAAACATATCATATTGATCATAAGTATGATAGAATTAGCATAAAACAATAGAAACCATCGGTTAAAAGGTATAACAACAGGTTTTATTCCATCCATTGTTTTAAAATACAAAGATTGACCTGATAATGAGCTAGCTTGTGTGGTAAGTCTTGATTAATTAATCCAAAAAATATATCCTATGATGTTGACTATAAGCTCAATTCAGTCCAAAGAAACTATATTCTCAACCATTAGCTCAATGTAAATAACTTTTATCAAACCAAAGACATTCATTTCAATACTAACGATAATCATGAGCATTTAACAATTTGTGAGAGATAGTACGTAATGAGAAAAAAAGATCCTTCTAATTAATCATTCAACCATATATTTATTGAACATAGATCAAACATTTTACTCATGTATTACTTCCAAAATCATAAACCAACTTTAGATGATCTTCACAGTTGCGATCTGTATGACTAGGAACCAAAGATAAATTTCCAATAACATTCATAACTTACCAAAGGATAATCTATTGTATCTAAAGCATTGCAAAATATTTAGTTAGAGGATATGTTTTTCAAGGTGATGGAATTCAAAAATCAAATTGGTTAGGCTACCACTGGAATATTCAACCAATATTCCTTACAATAATTGCCAAAAGTGGAGTAATGAAGACCTATCTAAAAGGTAACAAAGAGACAATTTGTATCAGTTCAATCTTATATGCCTGTCCAATGCAAGATAGTGATAGTTGTAGCAAGTCATCATATGCATATTTAGTTTATCCAATGATTTACCAAACAAATGTTGCTTAGGTGTGCCAAGAATGAATTAAATGAAGACTTGCAACAATAGAAACCAAATGGTGACAAGGAACACTATGATCAAAATTCAAATCTATCTCAAGAAGTATAAGGTCACAATATATTGAGATATCTCATATTATTTTGGCATCCATTATTATCATACTCAGAAACATTTTATGTGCCAAGAAATTAGTACCCTTCGAATTAGTCTTGAAATACAAAGTTCAACATCACTTTGCAAGTGGATTTGAGAGAAAATCTAGTGCCAAATACTTGCATTACATAACAATTATGTACTCTTGTAAGACATCTGAGCTTTAAGAAGGATTAACAATATTTTTTTAAAATATATTTAGTGGTTGTCATATAATGCAATGAAGACATGGTTAGCAATGAACCAACACTTGACAACTTCAAAATAACTTACAATGACAACCTAATATATCAGATATGAAATGTGTTTAGAGTCTTGTCAAAGTGAACCTTTTATTGATATCAACCCATAAAATGATGCAAATTGTGATAAATAGGCTTGCCACATGTATATCAGTGATCAAGAAAATTATGAGGGGCGAATAAGAAAATGACCTACTAACAGTGTTGAATAATGAGAAAACATAGTTTTGTTTTATATTTGAAATATTAATACTAAAAAAAAGCATGAACATAAGTACATCTTCATGCTATCATTTGTGAATTTGAACAAGGATTAATATGAATATAGGAATTTGAGTATAGTATGCTTATTAAATGAAGAACACAGTAGTTAATTTTCTTTTCAAAGGGAAAAATTGAATGAATTCACGGGATTACTAACAAGCCTTGTCAAATTGTTGAATTATCTATTAGGATAAGGTACTCAAATTGCTCATGGATATGAAGGGATCCTTGTATAATATGGATATGGCCCTCATTCATGCTTTTAAAATATAAGGAATGGGTGTGTGGTAGATATTAGATGCCACTATTATGCAATTATGTCTTGTATTGATTAAAACACTAAAAAAGAAAGAAAAACAAAAAGGAATAACGCAATATGAAAGGTAAGTTGTATTGAAACTAATATTGAAACAAATATAGAAAATTCTCAAAAAAATCAGATACAATATTGCATGACAACAACACATATTATATATACATATACACAAAAAATACATTGTCTTCTTATGCTAAAGAAAAGTTGCAACTTATGCCACTGACATTGTCTTCTTCATAGCATTCATAGTAGTAAACAAAAGGATAATCTAAGTTCCTACTAGATATATTCTGGACTATACAGACATGTTGTCCCAGCCGGTAGACAACAAAACATAAAGAATTGTTTATTTCCCTAGAGAGGTCCCAGAACCCTTTCCATCAACAAAGTTATGGTTGGATTCCACTTCATTCTGAACTCGGTCTTTGAAGGCCATAGATCCTACCCGAAACTTGATGTGATTTAGTCTATCTTCAAGCTCCTAGATGGCATGGAATTTCTCCTGACACTAGGATCCCTCAGTATTTGCTTACTCCCTCTGAATCAATCTCACTTCATGGAGGTCCTCTGTAACCTGCTCAAAACGTTCCCTCACTTCTCCTTTGATTCGGGGAAGATGAAGCTTATGAATATCCACATCATATTTAACTCTCGTCAGTTTGCATCCTAGTGCTAAAAGACCATGCTGCGGGAAGAAAGGGTCACTCTCATCGGTGGAGTCCATGTTATAAACTTGTTTGTAGAGGGGCCAATTAGCTTGGAGGCTCTAGTAGCTCTGAATTTCTTTCCTAAGATTCATGAAGTCATATATAAGTTGGAAAGGTCCCTTTTCTGTTGTTTGGTTCCTGTATATACTGCAGGAATGATCTGTCTCATCAACCTGGTCACTCTTCTTCATAATGAAAACAATCATGTTGGCATGCTATAAATCTCCATCCTTTGCCTCAGCTCTCACCCATGGCTATATTAATGAGATCCCACATGATTTGAAGTGTCTTGAAGTAATCTCCACATATCTCGCACGGTGTGTATAATACTCCATGGTTGCTTCAGTTTGTACATCTGGTACAAAACCCAAATTCACAATAGGTTCTTGGGTTGGTGATTCTCTAACATACTATGCTCCCATGTCCATTAAATTTTTTGTTCTCCCAAATCCCCATTCACTCATGACGAGGGTCCCGATTGTCCATGTATGCATTGTCATCTCCTATGGTGCCACCTCTTCGATTTCAGTCAGCTCGTGTCGGGCATACCTCCACGCGACTATTTTGTCTCTCCTACTAGGGGAGCAGGTCCCACCCAGTTTCATCCTCATTCAGAAAAAATACATTTGGCTCCATCCCAACCGCTTTGTTGGTGGCTTGATCCACTTTGGAATTGTTCATTCAAAACACATGATAGTAGTTTAGATTTCATAATTTTGAAGCAGTTTCCTTAATTCTGAGAGATTCCTTAACCTGATGCCAGTCTTCTTTGTTTTGTTGACCATTATTTCGATCAGAATTTGTGAGTCACCTATCACTCTGGCTTGCAATATTTCTCTTCTCCAAAGCCGTCAGAGTCCTTGCAGGAGTGCTAAAGCTTCATCTTGGTTGTTTTTTGTCTTACCAATTCCCCAAGTGTACCACAATTTTTTTCCCTTCAGGATTTAATATAATCCCTCCCCCTCCTCTCGCTCCTAATAACATGTTTTACTATATGTACCAAAATACTTTATTTTAAGTATTTTTTGGTCTGCTTAATGTTTTTTGTCATCTTCTACCTAAAATGTGGCATTCTCTAGTTGGGAACATGTTATAAATACTGGAAGGTGACAGAATGTGCTTGAAATGGCCATGCAATGGTTCAAGGATGTTTCCACGATGTATCCCTCTCTTTTCAGTATTTGAAATCCTAAACTAGTTTTTAGGTACCTCTTCTAGGCATTTCCTCTACCATTTGGCATAAAAGATAAAGAAACTCCATCTATGTGATGAAAAATAAATGGTAAGAGATAGAAATTTCTCTTTATGTAATGCATGGATATATTTTTTTGAAGGAAAATGTTCTGACTTACCTAAAACACTTGACAAAATGGAAGTTACATCTAGACAAGAGGCAATGTCCTTGAATGATGTAGTAAAATCTTCTTTGAATTTTTCTTGGGGCACACCACCATTCATAATATTTGGAAACAAAGTTTATAGTTCCTCATTGGACATTAGTTTGAGACCTTATTAGGCATATTGGAATCTAAAACAAGTAAAAATAACATACCTCATTAGGCATATTGGACATGAGTTTGAGCCTTCATTAGTCATATTCCTCACACTGAGGATTAGTCTCCAACAAGTAAGAATATCCTCAAATACTGACTTATTTCTGAAAAATTATATACCCCAATATAATATAAGAAGAGTAACATAATAATTCTTATATGCATTATTTTGTGACTAGTTATAAAATCCTCCTTCAAGAGCAAATTCTTCCAATAAGAGTTGAATTCCAACAATCTAAGATGCCAAACCCCACACCCTAAAGGTGTAAGAGAAAAAAATGAATAAATGATCATCCCTCTCAACACGATTCCCACATAATGGGCACCTTCTAGGTCCCTCCCAAATACACTTTTACAAATGATCCCAGACATGCATCTTTTTGTTCACTATTCTCATATAATGGGCACCTAATAGGTCCCTCCCACATAAAATTTCACAACTAATCCCATGTGTGCACCTTTTTGTTTAGTTCCAACCAAAAAAGTAACTCGGTTTTAAGAAAACATTTGAATTTCCAAATACTTTTAAACTACCAAAGAGGATCATTGAAATTATCCTCTTCCTAGATGACCATGTATCCTAGGCTAGGACTATATATTCCAACATTGGAATTCATAGACCTTACTGTTGGGCGCTGAAATTACCCTTTTTCCTTACTTTGTTTAGCCCTTTTTCCTGTTTTTGTCTCCTAGTTACAACTGAATCTTTACCCTTTCCAAGAAAACAAGCATGAATTTCCTAAGGTATAAATCATTATTTCTTATTTCATTAATGCTTGATTTTATTCCTAATTATGAACTTTATCTTTCATCTGCACTAATTTGTCATTGGTTTATACGAAATGTTTAGAATATCCAGGTGTCCCAAGTGTAACAACTCGTTGCATTTGGAGATGGATGATGCCCGGCGTTAGTTGTCCATTTGATGATCTGGTCCAAATTGTTGATGAAAGAATCCTGGATGTCCTTCCACGCATCTAGCTGAAACTGCCCGAGTATCTTTCCTCGTTAGCTGGAGCACGGTTCGCCCTATGAAATAGTTCAAATGAAAATCTCATTCATTGTTGCGAACTGATCTTATGCAATGTAATAATAGCTGTAATAGTTCTTGTTTAATTCCTCAGCCTAAAGATCATAGATATTCATGGCTTCCCGATATTGATGTAACTGAATTGTTCCATTTTCTGTATAAGTATGAACAAGAAATTGGAGACAGGGGTTGGAAATTTGATAGATATTATAGCAAGGAGACTGTAACTATATTTTGATCATTCTAATAAAAGGAGCAACAATTCTCAATATTGTTTTGTTGTAGATTTTGTTAAGCCTTCCACAACATCTATGTTCGAAGGTTAGGGCCTGCCTTTTACAGAGTTGCTACTAGTAGTAGATGTTTTAGTTTAGTTATTTCCATTTAGTGTGGGATTTTAGTGTGATGCAATCATAGACATCTGCAAAAAAATTAATTAAACAATTGCATTATTATATTTTCCTTTGGCTTGCTATAATAGTGTGGTGTGACAGTCGGCTGTGTAAGATAATCCTTTCCCTTATGCAAAGTGTGTTAATTAGTACTAGCTGTTACAGACATACTCATCTTCTATGTAATATTATCATTTGTATCTCTTAGAGTTTGTTGAATTAGATGGATCATTTCTTTTATGAATTGGTTGTTTTTATTGATGGTTTGTAATTGTTTTGATTTGGTAAAATAGGATTTAACTTTCTACGAAAGTAATTCTAGGTTGATTCATTCTTAGATTATAAACCATAGGATTGATATTGTAGGAATAGGAAGTCCTTTACAGTTCCTAGATTAATGATTTAATTTGGTTTTCTATAGGAAGGTAAGTTGACTGAGCAATGATTAGGATTGAATGATTTGTATTTTATTCATCATCTATTGAAAATTTTTATGCACATATTTTTCTAGTTACCTTTGAAATAAATAGACTTCCCTGGGTTGACAATTTATATTAAGCACTATGCTTGTTAAGAAAATTCATGAGTATATAGAGTGACCAACACATACCAAAAGGATACCATGTGGAGACAATTTAACATGATTAAAATGTAAAACGTTAATGCAAGCATTCTAAAGAGTCATATCTTCATTGATAAAACCAAAAAAATCAACAGGTAAACATTCCTACATGATGAAAGTTTAAATGATAGGTTAAGATTTTATAATCATAATCAAAGTCATTTTGAAAAATAAATGAAAAAAAATTCATTATTTAGGTGTTTTTAAAGAATAATGCACTTAAAAGCAAATACAAGTGTATATTGCATTTAGATGAATACCTTTGCAGCTTTGAAATTTTTTTAAGATAACCATTTTCATTCACGAATATTCGGTACTCTACAATGGTTAAAGAAACAATTAAAGTAGTTGTTACAAAGATCAATGTAGATTATGTCATCTTAACCGTATTGCAACATCTATGCCAATATATTTTATTGTTCATATTCAACGGTACTCTATGAATAGTAAATCCATTAATGTAATTTGAAACCAAAACTCATAGATTCAGGGAAGCAATTATTGGTATTAGTTATGACCAATTATGAAATATACCCTTATATATGTATAAATAAGGGGTAGGTCTCTTCATCAATTTGATCAGAGATATGTAGAGAATAATGTTTTAACGGGTATATCTATGACCAACTTTTGTCTTTTTGTTAATAGACAAATTTGTCTTAAGTTCATTCATGTGTTTGAATTATTTCTTTAGTATTCTATTCGAGCTACAACGTGCCATTCCAAAGGAGTAAGGGCCCATTTAGATGATTCAATTGTTGTCATTGTTAATTAGGTTTTATTTTGTTGTTGATTAGGTTTTTCATTGCTAATTAAGTTTTATTTTTAACTTCTATTTATGATTTTTGTTAAGATTAGTAGTTAACATAGACCTACAAGAATTTCACTCTGAAATTAACCTAAGACTGAGCATATTCTAGAGGAACATACCATCATTGATTTTGCAAGAATCATTAACAGTTTCATGTGTAGCAAAATCTACATAGAACTAGTATTTTTTTTAAATTCCCCATATTATTCGGATATCAAATAGAACTTCCTACGATATTCGATGATCATGCCATACCACTGATGGAAAATGTCGTCCGCATTTCTCTTTTTTGTACGTATAGATGTTAGATATCATAAGGAATTGTGTTCAGATTGTCAATGAACATGTGGTCAAATATTCGACTGTCTGTAAAGTATTGGGGGTTGAACATCCGATGAGTAGATGTCACATATCCAACATGTATATTAATAGACTTTTTGGTGTATTTTTTGGATTGCCGACGGATATGTGGTCAAATATCTGACCCAGTGTAAAGTATTGTGCATCGAAAATATGACGAGTATGCGATGCATATCCAACATGTATATTAATATATTTTTTGTCGTATATGAAACAATGGTATGTTAGATATCCGATGAGACCATATTTATATTGGAGATCCTAAGAAAATCAACCAACATTTATAAAAGGTGAGGCTTGTCGGATTGTCAACAGCTTGATGTAAGAGATTACACATATAAGCCGTCGGATTTTGGGTTCATGTTTTCATGTGTATTTTCATATCTCACACTTTTGGGAGTTAAAGGTAAGAGTGTGTCCTTGATCACACATTTGGATGACACTAAGAATATCAGGCTTCAATTTTTTAACCAGAAATACATTTTATACTTTAGTATTATTATCTTCAAGGATAATTTCACCCTTTCCAACTATCTTTGCATATGCATTATTTCCAAAAGTAACACTACCTCAATTTTCTTCTTTTAAGGAAAGAAATTTCAATTGATCCCCTTTCATGTGTCTTTGACATCCATTGTCAATGTGCCATTGGTTCTTTTTTCCAAGGGAAACCACTTAACCCATTGTGTTTGTTTATTGGATGCAAAGAAATGAAGATACCCTTATAGAAATTTTGTCGTAGTCTCATTTTCCCCATAATATTGAGGATGTAATAGGTGTTTTGATTTAGAACCCAAAAACTAAGATATTCCTTCCAAAAATCACTAATGAAAATTGGATCTCTATCACTTACAATAATATTGGGAAATCCATGTCGCTTTTGACTTGTTTCCATTGATGTTGTGGCTATTATAATTTCTTTTAAAGGATGAGAAAAAGAGAATATTTGGGCATACTTTATGAGACAATGCACCAATACTATGATGACTTTATTTCCTTCTGACTTTGGTATACCTGTGATAAAATCCATTGATATCTCTTCCCGACGATGACTTGGTATGGATAATGGTTGCATAAGACCCATCATCTTGATTTTCTCTCCCTTGTTATGTTGGAAAACAAAACATTTTTCCATAAACTTTTGGACATGGATTTATGACCTTCCTAGAAAAAATAATTTTTGATCACATGGTAAGTTTTCAAACCTTAAATGTCCTCCTATAGGAGAAGTGTGTAATTACAAAATGACCTTTTTTGAGTTAGGATTTCTTACATAAATATAGGTTAACCTAGAGCCATAGTAAATCATTGTCCCAAACAAATTTATCTAATGAACTAGGGTCCTCTTATAGTTGTTGATTATTTTCCATGTGTTTTGAAGGTGACTTCCATTATATCATCGCTTCTTCCACCCAAATAGATTGTAGAATATAAGTAGCACAAAGTAAGCCCTGTGTCATCCTCTTTTATTGGAATTGCATCAACCTTCACATTTTGTTTCCCTTTTTTATAGATAATTTCATATTCATAATCTAGCATATTTGAAATCCATTTTTTTTCTCTTTTGAATATAATTATTGTTCCGAGAAGTACTTTATATTGTCATGATATTTTCTTACCTCGAAGTATATTACTGTTAGGTAAGGGCATCATTTGTTAATTCCATGCATCATGGTCAACATTTATTTTTCATAAATTGGTTTGAGTAAGTTTTTCCTTTAAGTTGCCAACTTTCAAAAGCAAGGGATCTTCCTTCTTGTATGAAATCTACACTAATGCCATGCCTCAAGGAATCACTTTCCACAATAAATATTTTTGTGAAGTCATACATGGGTAATAAAAGAGTTGTACACATAACCTATTTAAGTTTTTAAAAAGCTTTGGTTGTTTCTTGAGTCCAAGAGAATGCATCCATTTTCAATAACATTGTTAGAGGTGTTGTTATTTGGCCATAATTCTTAATGAACTTGCAGTAGTATCCTATCAATACTAAGAATATTCTAATATTATTCAAGGTTTTAGGAATTTTCCATTCAATGATTAATTTTGTTAGGGTCTAATTGTTGAGATTATTTGAATAATTGAGAAGGTGGGGGGGGGTTGAATTAGTTATTCCTAAGCTTAAACAATTTTTGACCTATTAAAAATTTATTACCGTTCATAGATTTACAACCATGATAATGAAACAAATAAAAAAAATATAAAATAGAAGTAATAGTTATCAATCACACATATGATGGGGACAGAGACAAATATTCATGAGGAAACTCATAAGAGAAAATGATTTTATTATAAATTAACTTTCTTTGAGCACCAACTCAAGTGACGCTACAACCTCTGTTTTACAAGCAACAACTTGTGGAGAGAACCAACTCTCCTTGTTTTCTAGCACCCACTAGAATTGTACAAGCTCCAAATTGCAAAAAGAATACTACAAGTCTTCCCTAGCACTACCCTACCACCCTTATTCCATATATTTAAACTTTGTTTAGTACAATATGCTGAAAACCAGATATAGCTATGCTTACCAACTCTGTTACATTCTCTGATCTAATTCTTCTTCCGGTCATTCAAACTTGGATCACTTCAGTGTCTCTATTCTGCATATTCTCCCCATTTTAGTGTTGGCTAGACATTTATCTCACCCATATTTAGGAGCAATAATAAATCCTTAGTACATAATTTTGACCTTAGGCTAACTTCATTTTAATATTTGCAATAATATCCTATAGTTTAGACTTACGTAAGTTGTCTAGGAGGTGAGCTGGTTATTTCCAAGCCTTTTCACACATGCACCAGCGCTATAGTTGGTCAACCTAGCACATGTACACCCTCATTTAATGCATTGGGGCGCTACATCCTTTATTTGGGTGATTTGGTTTTGACTAGGGGGTGCTAGTGGTGTATTTGGTTCATTTTGGCTCTCCTAGGAGCATTTATTGCCACCTTGAGCCTCCCACTCACCTCTATATTATCACCCATGCATGCCTTGGAGTATTTAATACCCTATCACACTTCAGTGACATTCACACCTTTGTTTGTGACTGTTTGGGCTGAGTTGGAGCTCCATTGGTCCACCTAGGGGGGATTGAGGTCAATTCTCACCTTGACACATGTACAACTCCAATTGGCTTCTAGATCCACTCAAGTTTGTCCAATGTATTATAAATTATGTATGATAATAATATTATCAACAACTAGCACGTTTCACATGTGCAATTCCATCTATTTTAGTTTCTTTGTTTTTCTCTTGCATGTTTTGTCAAGCACTTTGATGGTGAAATTGTTCTAGATGCTATATCTATTTGAGAAGAAATTATCACATGGTATCAGATTTTTTTGGAGCTGAAAAAAATATTGTGAGGTTGAGTTGCTATTTAGGGCATATTTCCAGAAAATATGAGTGTTTTTCATTGTAGGTTCCTACAAAAAATTCATGGATTCGAAATTTGTTCCTTTCCTTTCTCCATTCAACTACTCTGAGTGGAAGTCAAAGATGTGTGCATATCTCAAGAGGAAATGTATCTATGATGTGTCCATTGGTGATGTGAGAGAGCTAGATTCCTGTCAAGAAAAGTATGATTGAATTAATGACAATGCTAGAGCCTATGGAACTATGTGTCTAGCTATACCTCCTACAATGCACTACCTCCTTGATTCTGCTGATTACCCATTAGAGCTTTGGAGAAATATAGATGAAGCTCTTGGAATGCAACAAGAAGATGTGAGATATATGGAGAGAAATAAAATGGGCACCTCCTTATGTGTTCTTCCTCTTATGATCTTGGCCTAATGCATTTCTTAAGAAGCTGTTCAAAATGAAGAAGGTGAAGTAGCCAAAGATTCAACAAATGATCCAACTCAAGTTATTTCTCTGTGGCTTCCTCTCCTTTTCAAGAAGCTATGTTTCATGAAGATAGCATATGATTTGTTGCCATCACTACTGCTGAAGATTTATCTATCCATTCTACACCCTTCTCCTCCATGTCTTCTGTTATGAATGGGGAAGATGGATTTCTAGTTGATGTTCATAACGAGTCTTCTATAGAAGATGATTTTTCTTCACATGAGAGTATTGGTTCGAAATATGGAGAGGTTTGGATGTCAAATGAAGATCTCTCATTTCTTCACACTATTTTTCCCATATATTCCTCCACCATCACTTGTAGAGTTCCTTCAATTTCATATGAATATGGAGAATCCTTTTCCATCACAATGTCACACCTTATTGGAGCTGATTATGTAATGTCCCCATTTTTAATAACTGCATAGCAGG
This sequence comes from Pseudotsuga menziesii, assembly GCA_001517045.1. Classification (NCBI taxonomy): domain Eukaryota; kingdom Viridiplantae; phylum Streptophyta; class Pinopsida; order Pinales; family Pinaceae; genus Pseudotsuga; species Pseudotsuga menziesii. The sequence continues at coordinate 192,174 of LPNX010995695.1, read as the reverse complement.
AGAATTCCATCAATCCTACTAGTTCCCTAGGTTGGATGGATACATTTGGAATTTTAACAAGGGATCTAATAAATGATTTTCATATATTATAATGGAATAAATATTTAATAATGGATCTTATTAAATAAATACAAGATAAAATTGAAGTGGCAATGGATCATGGAGACACATGGAGACTATGAGGCCCACACAAGCTAGTAATTTGGTGCCACATGGCATCCTCCTCTTGCGATTTCAAATCCATGGGAAGCATAGAGGTTCTTGGATGATTTATAAGGCTAATACACTTGGAAATATGCATCATAGGTTGAATTTTGGAGTAAATGTAACTGACATGGGAGAGGAAGAGTCATTTTGGAGCTAGTGGGACACTTGGACTAGATTCCCTAGCTCTATGAAAACAATGATGAAGATGCTATGACACATATTAAAAAAATCATATATAAACGCTGAAATATGACATATATTACATGTCAGGTCAAAATATAGCATCCAAGAGAGCTCTCATGGATTTGGGGAAGCTCAATGGGCTCCAACTCAAATTTGGGGAAGGTGGAAGGCTAGGAAAGGGAGGACACATGGCAAATCACGAGCACATAACCAAATTCGAGTTGGATTGAGTTTGTGGATGGATTTGGAACCTTATAAGGATAATTTTGTTTATAAAATACAGGAAGAAACCAAGAGAATGGCTTTTGATCATTTGTGAATTGTGAGAGTTAGTGGATGACTAGTTTTCTTGCCTTAGCCAATTTCAAGGGTGAAAGATTCCCATAAAAGTTGGTGTTTGGAGAGGCCAATCAGGTATTTCAAGGAGATTTAATGGAGTCTTATTTTAAGGTTAAATATACAGTAAATCATGTGTATTCTTCTATTGCAGAACTCTCTCTTGACCATTTCCAGTTTTATTTGCATATTCATGCTCATGGAGGGATTGCGCCTTAGGTGAGATCATATGCTCTTTGGGAGATATATTAATGATATAGTTATTATTTTAATCAGAAAATATTATATTTTATTCACTATCATAAATATTCAATTCTAAATACCCAATATTTGTATGTCAAAATGACTTTTAATGATCAAACAACGACCATTTCCACTCTGTTTTGATATATCCTATGGGAATGATTATCATTTCAAATGGAGGAATGTATATATGAAAAATGTATGATTAATGGACTGTAATTAATGTGTATTTCAATTTTCATGTTCAGTAATTAAGAATTGTAATCCATTTTACTCATTTTTATTGCATTGGGAGAAGATTTGGTACATTTTCCCCAAGGGTTGAAATTGTGATTTGGGAGCTATTTTGGAAAGAGTAATAACAGCATGTATAAATTGAAACTTGATGCATAATATAATTTTAAAATTTTACTTACACATTCCATACCTCTTTTCTTAAATTCGAGTGACTTTGGTACCATTTGAGAAGCCATTTTCGGCAATTACCCAGGGGGAATTGGAGCCCCAATTTGCTAGTAAAGACTCCTACTTTGAACAGAACATTAAAAAATTTTGAAAAAGTAATTTGGGGGTCATAAAAAATACATTAAAATAATATTTAATTTATAATATCATTCATACACCTTCTGAGAAAATTTGGGAGCTTTTGGGTTAATTTGGAGGTCCGGATATCAAAACTAGTTAAGGTCGAAATTGGTGAAAAAAGTGGAAAAATTGGTCATTTAATAAAATTTCAAAAAGGGAAATTACAAGTGGTATCAGAGAATGGTCTTGGAACCTAATTATATTAAAAAGGATTCAAATAAATAAACCAACACCCTTAGATCCTGAATTTGAAGGTGTTTTTGTTGGAGGAGAAGTAGTAGAAGAATAGGTACATTTTGCTGAAAACATGACTAGCAAGGGGAAGGGACCCATTGGTCATGAAAATATGGAATATATTAAAATCATAAGAACTCTATTTTATTACATAACCAATAAAATGAACCAGCAGCTTATTAAAGAATTTGAATTGTTGGTTAGGCAATTTGGAAGCAAATTGGGAGTAATGGGAGATACCAGTAGTTCACAATTAGAAGAAAAGAAGACAATGGGTGTGCATGTTTTCTCAAGAACAGGACCCCATAATATACCCCATGAATTTTAGAGCACAGAAAGGCCTACTTCACCTAAATTCCTTTTACCCAAATAAGAGCCTAACATTTAACTTGAACTTGCTGCAATGGCAAAAGAATGGGATAAATTGGATGAAGATTGTAAAAGAAGTGTAACATTTGATCGATACTTTCTTGCTGCAAAAAAACTCAAAAATAAGAAAGATAATAAGTCTCTATACAAAAAAAGACTTAAATTGTGCCATTAGTAAAGTGCCACTCCCTACTTTTGATGGTTCCTCTCAAATTTTTGCTAACAATTGGGTGCAAAAATTAGATGTGTATTTTCAGTTGTATCCAATGGTGGATGAAGATGCCTTAAAAATGGACATATTGCACTTGGAAGGAGATGCCAATGAATGGTGGTTCCATGGACTGAAAATTTTGGGTCATGATCAGGTTAACACATATGGATAATTTATTTATAGGGTACTAGAGATATTTGATAAAAAATATCTTGAATTGCCTTTCAAAGAATTAGCACAATTGAAGCAAGTTGGAACCCTGACTAATTATATGATGGAATTTCAAAAATTATAAGTCAAGGTGGCTGATGTGTCTATGGGAAGATTAGTATTTATGTTCACTGAAGGTATGGCTGAAACCTTGAAAGGTTTGTTCAAATCCCACAAGCAGAATACATTAAAACATGCAATGAACTTGACTAGAGATCTCCAAGATGTGCTTCCTAGAACAAGATTTCCTCCCAAGCCTAAATCTAAATTTGAAAAGAAACCTTGGAAAAAAGATGCACCTGATAAGAAGCCTTGGAAAATAGATTCATCTTAAAATAATAAGAAAGAAGTACTAAACCAGGATGAACTTCAAAGAATTTTTTTTTGCTTCACATGCTTTCAACCATGGGCACCATGGCATAAATGTACTAAGGGAAAGGCTCAATACATAGAAGTGTTTCCTGATAATGATGGGTATGAAGGGGGTATGGAGGAAGGAGGAAACATTTCAGATCAATAGGAGGAATATGAGACAGAAATTAAATAACAAAGACAACAAGAAAACCATCCTTAACTGGACAAATCAAGAATGGCAGTACTTTCAGCAGTGCCTCGCTATCACACTATTCGATGCAAGGGTGTGGCACTAGAACAAAGAGATTGAGTTTTGGGAGATGGAGGAGCCGTGTTACACCTAAATCTCATCATCAGCATGTGAAGAGGTCCCAAACTTCAGTATTTTCCCTCAATCCCAAATTTTGATGTGAAAATATTGGTCCATACATTAATCCTACATACATAAATCCAACACCGCTTCTACCCTTTAGTCAAAGAGTAGTACCTTCTTCAGTGTTGAAATATTGTAACTTCGAAGAATATTCTATATGTGTTTCTTTGTGGTCCTCGATGGTCCTACTGGGAGAACCACTTGTATTAATTTGTACCCCGATGCTCCTAATCAAAAGAACTAATAAGAGTCATGAGGCAGTCCCCTCTAATTATAAAGGTGGGTCATTAGCACCCCAGTGTGGTTACTTGAGCCTACATGTGTAACTGGAGCCTACATGATTAACTCGAGCCTACATGACAGATGAGTTAACTTAAGTGAACGGATGAATATAAATAGAGGTGTAGTGCTCCTCATTTGGAACACACTCACTCACTAAAGTAGTGCACTTGTGGAGGAGAGAAGTAGCTGGAGAAGGAGGAGAATCAGGTCTTTGATCTCCTTCTTGGTTTTGTCTTTTACCTTTTTAAGGAATCTATATTGAGGAAGATTTTGCTGGGTTTTTCCCTTTAGGGTTTTCCCAGGATAAATCTGTGTTGTTCTTGTGATGCTGTTTCTTTCAATGATCCTGTTTATATTCTTTTGTTATGAAAATGAAATGAAATACTGATGTCTTAGATAATCATATGAAAATTTAACATGGTATTAGAGCTAACCTGAACATGACAGCTTTCACAAGGAAAAATAGCCCTCTCTCTCTCCCCAGAAGAAATTAGGGCTTCTTGCAGAAGAAGAATTTTTGAGTGAGCCTGGCATAGGATTTCTCTCCTCATGAAAATCGAAGTTTAGATACCTGGATAAATATTTTTGGTTGGGTGAAACTCCGGGAAAGTCAAACCCTAGTTTGACCCCGAGCCAAAAAAACCCTAAATACTAAAAGTGCTAAGTTTTGGTACGTTCGCTATATCCAGATATTGGAGAAGGTTCCAGAGCTGAAAATTGCAGAGGCCAAAGATAAAATCCTGGTGTACATTGTCTCCAAACTTCAGCTTCTGATTCTCTATATTCTAGGAGATATGATCCCTCCAAGTGATGGCTCCGGCCTCTTCCAGAATTCATCCCTAAATAGGAAAACTGGAGAAAATTGCTATAGCTTGGGCTACCTAGGTCCAAATGGAATTCCTGAAGATTTTTCAGAAATAGAATGGAATTTAATTTCTATGGCCTGAATATTAGACTCAGAAGATGAACCAGTGACACGTGACATTCCGTACAACTTCGCTGTTCTGAACAGTCCTGTAACAGGTCACCCTGGGAAAAAGATCATAAATCCCAATTGGGGAAACCAATTCTGATGAAACCTATGATGTTGGATCAGGGACATGTGAGGTTACCTCAATGAGAAATTTCAGACATAAAGCAACATTAATTTCGAAGATATCACAGAAACAGTGACAAGAATTTCTGCAAAAGAAACTGGAAAACTAGGGCTTCCTGTTCCGGGAGCTTCCCTCCACTGTTTTCAGAAAAGGAGTACGTTGGACAGCTCCATTTGAAGAGATCTATATTTATATCCAATTAGATCTAAAATATTCCAATTTTTTAAAATTAGGGTTTCTCTGACAATCCCTAGATCAGCCAGCTCTGGAAGCAGGACGGACACCTCAAATTAGTAAGATCTAATCTTTTGCTATTTGCATTTGAGGTTCTCATTTCAAAGTGATATATCACATCATATTGATGATAATCTTGGTAAAGTTGACAACTTACAAGCATGGAAGTATTTTATCTCTCTTAATAAAATGAATTGGACACCTGCATGAGTAGAGAGGTTCCAGTTCCATATGAAGATGAGGCTCAAAGCCTTACACAAGAAGAACTTGATCAAGGCCAAGAGGATCATTCTTGATTCAATCACGGATCAACTTATACCACAAGTATTTTCCCTAAAGACACCGAAGATGTTTGATTCCTTGATCAAGCGATTTGAAGATAAGAACTTAAATCAGAAGATGGCTTTGAGAAAATAGTTGAAGAATGTGAATATCCAGAATGCAGAACAACTTGAAGTGGTAGAAGAAGATGTATGCCAGAAGTAAGTGATTACTTTCAGCTTGACTAATAAGAAGAGAAGAAGAAGATGGGATCAATTGAAGATCAAGCTCTCACCATTCAAAGAAGATCCCTCAAGCGATGAGGAATGTGAAAAACTCAATTCTTGAAGAACCTCTTATTCATCTTATCATTTGGATAAGAAATGATGATTTCATGAATGAAGAAGATGATAAAGCAGAATGATCAAGATGGAGTCTACCCATGAAATAAATAAAATATAAGTATTCAATTGACATTTCATGATATTGTTTTGTTATACATTTGATTGTATTCAGTTGATGTGTTATGCATCATAGATTGTTTACATTAATACTACTAATATGCATGTGATGGGTAAGTAGCTCATGGCGCTATACAACTCTCCAGTGCTACTTATCAAACCTCTTTGCTAACATATTGGATTAGTGCACAATCTCAATAATGTCATGGTAGAGATGGAAGGCATCTAGAAAGTTTCTGTGAGATATGGATGAATGTTGTATTGGCTAAATAGTTGCATGATGCATAAGAATTTGTCGTTATGCATATGTTTATGAAATAGTTCTAACCATGCAACTGGTACATTTGAATTGTAGGAAAGGTCCTGTACAACCTCCTACAAGAAAATAAGGATGAGACTTGTTCCGAAGAACAAGTGATGACAATTCAATAAACATGAATCTGAAGCTCCCAGGGTCAGAGACACCATGATGGAAGAAAGAGCTTCAGAGAGTGGTAGATCCACCTCAAAGGATGAAGACCACCATGGGTATGAGAGATAACTCAAGATGAAGAAAATAATGCTATGAAAGAAACTATGATCAAAGAATAACAGTTGATCATGGGGAATGATGTATACGATATGATTTCGAGACATAAAGGGAAGTACATAGTATCCTCCATATGGATCTACAAGAACAAGTGTACAAAGAAAGGTTCATGATTTGCCTCAGAAAGAATAGACTATGACATGACATACTCTATTGACCAGTATATATCAAGCATAGAACCACCTGTACAGAATGAAGAAGGAAGATGATACTCCACTTCTGGGGGAGTGACTATAGAAGATATCTAAGTTCGACACGGTACGACATGATGGACAGCTTCTTGATGGATTGAGACTTTACCAAGAGTAAAGTGGGTTCCAACCTTCAAAGTTGAATGTAGAAGACTAGGATATGTTAATGATATGACAAGACAAACTCATGGAAGATGTTATGATGAAAGAATACTAGAATGATGTATGGGATATAGTTCCCAAACCAGAAGGAAAGAGTATTGTATCCTCCAAATGGATATACAAAATAGAGCATGCAGCTAATGGAAGTATCGAGAAGTATAAAGCAAGATTTGTGGCTAGAGGTTTCTTTCAGAAAGAGGGAATTAATTCTGAAGAGACACTTACTCCAGGAAGCAAGGTACACTTCCTTCAGAACTATCATGGTAGTTTCTTCCATGGTGAAGTAAAGACAAGCCTTCCTTAATGGTATTATTGAGAAAGAGTCTTACATCAAATAGCCATGAGGATTTGAAGTTGAAGCCAGATGGAATCACGTATGCAAGTTGAAGAAGGCCCTCTATGGCCTAAAGAAAGCTCCCAGAGCTTGGTATGGAAGAATAGATAGTTTCTTGTCGAGCATGGGATTTACCAAGAGTAAAGCTGATCCTAACCTTTATCTCAAGGTGGTAGAAGATGAACTTTTCATCCTGTTATTATATGTGGATGACTTATCCTTGACAGGAAATGAGAAATAGGTCATGGAAAGCAAGAAGAAACTAGCAAAAGAATTTGAGATGAAAGACCTTGGGTTAATGCATTATTTCATAGGTCTGGAAGTATGGCAAAGTTCAGAAGAAATATTTCTCAACCAGGGAAAGTATGCGGTAGATATATTGAAGAGATTCAATATGTTGGAATGCAAAGTCATGGCCACACCCATGGACTCCAACCTGAAGCTGTTAGCTGATGACTCATTAGAGTTAGTGGATATGACTCATTACAGACAGATCATTGGGTCATTGATGTACTTAATAAATACCAGACCAGACATTTGTTTTGCTATGAACACCTTAAGTCAATATCTTGTTCAACCAAGACGGGTTCACCTAGTAACTGTAAAACATGTGATGAGATATCTGAAAGGGACTGTAGACTTTGGTTTATATTATGATGGTAGCCATGAGTATAGATTGTATGGCTACACAGATGCAGATTGGGCTAGAAGTATCTCAGATAGGAAAAGCACATTAGGTAGATGCTTTTGTTTGGAGTCTGCTATGAGTTCATGGTTTAGCAAGAAATAGTCCAGTGTTTCTCATAGCATGGCTGAAGCAGAATACATAGCAGATTGCTCTGCTAAGTTGTGAAGCCATATGGCTTCAGAAGTTGATATTAGGTCTCTTTGAACTGAAGATGGATACTACATTGATTCTATGTGATAAAGAGAGTTGTGATAACAGAGAACCCTGTGTTCCATCGTAACACATAGAAATCTGGTATTTCTACATTAAAGATAAAGATGATGATGATGATGTTTCAGTATTTACATACTGTAGATATAGATGATGGTGATTCAGTATTTCTATACTGAATATAGAGATGATGATGTTTCAGTATTTCCATACTGAAGATATAGATGATGATGATTTCAATATTCCCATACTGAATATATAGATGATGTTTCAGTATTTACATACTGTAGATGCAGATGATGGTGACCTGAGGATGCTTTCAGTACTCACATACTGGAGATACAGATGGTGATAGTTCAGTATTCACATACTGAAGATGTAGATGAAGATGGTTTAGATGATGATGCGCTGACAAAGCCTCTATCTCAGGTAAAGTTCGAACACTTTCGAGACAAGCTTGGTATGGTTCAGAAAGACCTTCCCAAAAAGGGGGAGTAGTGATGTTGCAGTGGGATTGTATCATCCTTGGAAACTTTCCCTAAAGTGATCCGGAGACCTCGGTCTTTGAGAATGAAGAGGGATTGTATCATCCTAGGACATATGTCTGGAAGTGATACGAAGACCTTGGTCTTCGAGAATGAAGTGGGATTGTATCATCCCTTGGCACTTGCCCTAAAGTGATCCGGAGACCTTAGTCTTCAAGAATGAAGAGGGATTGTATCATCCTAGGACATATGTCTAGAAGTGATTCGGTGACCTTGGTCATCGAGACTGTGGCAGAATTGTATCATCCTTGAACTTCGGTTCAGAATGGATCCGGTGTAACTTTGGTCATCGAGAATGTGGCAGGATTGTATCATCCTTGAACTTCGGTTTAGAATGGATCCAGTGTAACTTCGGTCATCGAGAATGTGGCAGGATTGTATCATCCTTGAACTTTGGTTTAGAATGGATCCAGTGTAACTTCGATCATCGAGAAAGTGGCAGGATTGTATCATCCTTGAACTTTGGTTTAGAACGGATCTGGTGTAACTTCGGTCATCAAGAATGTGGTAGGATTGTATCATCCTTGAACTTCGGTTCATAATGGATCTGGTGTAACTTCGGTCATTGAGAATGTGGCAGGATTGTATCATCCTTGAACTTTGGTTTAGAACGGATCTGGTGTAACTTCGGTCATCGAGAATGTGGTAGGATTGTATCATCCTTGAACTTCGGTTCAGAACGGATCCAGTGTAACTTTGGTCATCGAGAATGTGGCAGGATTGCATCATCCTTGAACCTCAGTTCAGAATGGATCTGATGACCTCGGTTGTCAAGAATGTGATAGGATTGCATCATCCTTGGATTTTGAGTCCAAAAGAGATCCAAAGACTTCTTTGTCTTTGTACTGTGGGCTACTGCTGATGATGATGATGTTTCCTGATCGAAAGATCAGATGTTACTGATGATGATGATGTTTCCTGATCGAAAGATCAGAGTGTGATGATGAGGATGATGTTTCTGATCGAAAGATCAGAGTGTGATGATGATGATGATGTTCTTTGTTCGAAATATCAGAATTTGCTGATGATGATGATGTTCTCTGATTAAAAGATTAGAATATGATGATGATGCTGTTGCTAATGATGATGATGTTCTATGATCAAAAGATCAGAATATGATGATGATGATGATGTTTCTCTGATCGAAAGATCAGAAGTTGCTGATGATAATGATGTTTTCTGATTGAAAGATTAGAATATGATGATGATGCTGTTATTGACGATGATGATGTTCTTTAATCAAAATATCAGAATATGATGATGATGATGTTTCTCTGATCGAAAGATCAGAAGTTGCTGATGATGATGTTCTCTGATCGAAAGATCAGAATATGATGATGATGATGTTCTCTGATCGAAAGATCAGAATATGATGATGATGATGTTTTCTGATCAGAAGATCAGAAGTTGCTTATGATTATGATGCTGTGGATAATGACGATGTTTTCTGATCGAAAGATCAGAATGCGATGATGATGATGATGTTTCTGATCGAAAGATCAGAATGTGATGATGATGAGATCCTGATGATGATGATGCCATATTATCAAAGTATGATGATGATGATGTACTGATCGAAATATCAGAATATGATGATGAGTTGATGTTAGAGTATGATGCTGTTTGGTTGACGATGTTTCTGATCGAAAGATCAGAGGCTGATGATAATGATGATTCTGATCGAAATATCAGAGTATGATGATGATGATATTTTGATGCGGATATTTTGATGATGTTTTGATGATGATGTTTCTGATCGAAAGATCAGAGTATGATGATGATGTTGTTGCTGATCGAAAGGCCAAAGTGCTGAAGAAGATGTTGCTGATTGAAAGGTCAAAGTGTTGAAGATGATTTTGCTAATCGAAAGGTCAAAGTGCTGAAGATGTTGCTGATCAAAAGGTCAAAGTGCTGAAGATGTTGCTACTGATTGAAGAATCAAGATGCTGAAGATGTTGATGATCGAAGCGGTCAAAGGACTGATGATGCTGAAGACTAAAGATTGAAGATGAAGACTACATGATGTTGAAAATATTCCAATGATTTTTAGATGTATCACCCTGATGATGTTGATGATTTCCTCTATCTCTCTCCTATTATTGTTGTTGTTGATGTTGTTGTAGAATACCCTTCTCGTTAAGGGGGAGTGTTGAAATATTGTAACTTCGAATAATATTCTATATGTATTTCTTTGTGGTCCCCGATGGTCCTACCGGAAGAACCACTTGTATTAATTTGTACCACGATGCTCCTAATCGAAAGAACTAATAAGAGTCATGAGGAAGTCCCCTCTAATTGTAAAGGTGGGTCATTAGCACCCCAGTGTGGTTACTTGAGCCTACATGTGTAACTCAAGCCTACATGATTAACTCGAGCCTACATGACATATGAGTTAACTTAAGTGAACGGATGAATATAAATAGAGGTGTAGTGCTCCTCATTTGGAACACACACACTCACTTGAGTAGCGCACTCGTGGAGGAGAGAAGTAGCCAGAGAAGGAGGAGGATCAGGTCTTTGATCTCCTTGCTGGTTTTATCTTTTACCTTTTTGGGGCAACTATATTGAGGAAGATTTTGCTGGGTTTTTCCCTTTAGGGTTTTTCCAGGATAAATCTGTGTTGTTCTTGTGATGTTGTTTCTTTCAATGATCTTGTTTATATGCTTTTGTTATGAAAATGAAATGAAATACCGATGTCTTAGCTAAGCATATGAAAATTTAACATTCAGCACTGCCTACAATGTATTTGTAGTAAGCGGTGGCACCACCTTTTCCCTTTGTTCAAGGAGTGGTTCTGCCCTGTCACCGCTCTATCTCAGTGAGGAAGAAGCGGTGCCCATGGTAAAATATGAAAAAAGAGAAGCTCTCACGAAGCTTCTCGAAAGAAGGCTTCATGGCACCCTTATCCCTACTCACTAGGGCCAGTTGGGATCGAGATCCATCCTTTGGGGATATCCTATCCACCTTACCCAGCAATTTCTCAACCATCTCTATCCATCCCAAGCCTATAAAAGCAGGCCCATACTTTGTGGTTGAGGAGAGAGTAAAGTTATGCTGCTACTTTGACATTCTGGCCTAAATCAGTAGAGTGAGCTTGAGGGAGCAATTTGGAGCTATTGGGGACAATATATTAGATTTGTGAAGGATCACATTGACACTAAGGCATAGGTTGTAAACTTATTCTTTATTAGTTAATGAAAAATTGGTTCCTTTCCCATAAAGTATATTTTGTTGTGATCGTATATTTTATTGTTGAATTCCCTAGTCATCAACATAGAATAGTGGATCATATTCTGGTGCTTTTTGATCTTGTCTGTTGTTTTCATGTGATTATGAAAGTACATCCATGAAGAATCATCATTACAGGAATCAACTATACTATTATATCAAAGAGACTGATTCCCGATCTCTACCCATTCTAGGATATGTATTCCAATTCTGTTGTGTACCATTTGTTCTAGATATGAACCATTCAAACTAGAGGAACAACTCTTGTCTGCAAGAGGTGAAAAATTCCTGGATACAAACCACACATAACTTCATTAATGCATATATGGTGGAGAAAAGGAATATACAAATTGAACCATTTGATGGCTTCACAGTTGTCATTCTCAGTCACAACACAATGCATTGCAAAACATGGGTTCCAAAGTTGCATGTTACCGTAGGTAACTATAATTTTGTTGATAGTTTTCATGTGGTTAATGTTTCTGATTATAATAATGTGGTTTTCAAAGTGCAATGGGTGTATTATATATGGGAACATACAGTAAACTACCAAATTCCTGAGATGAAATTTCAATATTCGAAAGGTGTACTAAGGGTTGTAAGAGGGCAACACTTACCCAAACCAAGTAATGACTTGCAATAGTATGAGATCTATATTGAGGCATGAGGACATAGAATGGGATGCTGAATGTCATATCCCATCACCCAAGAAAAACATAAGGGTTTTTGGTGAGTTGGTTCTTTCTCCTACATCCTACACTTCAAAATTTTGCAGCATTCATCCAAATGAAATATGGGTGAAAGGTTCCTTTTTTATGGTGCCACATGAAGAGTATAAAATTTATATATCTCCTTTTGATGATGACATGATTAGAGATACATATTATTTACATTTGAAGCATCATCCCTTGTCACATTATGATGATACACAACCACATGGATGCGCCTATGGTATTCCCTTGAGTCACTTGGAGACTCATGATTTTTAATGTTTCTTGCCTAGTCCATTTGATGTTGGGTGAACTTCATCCCACACTTGGGTGAATATATATATGATCGAAAAACATTATAGATATGATATAATAATTCATTATTGTGTGTATGGGATACATGGTGATCTACTTACTTGGAGGATCATATGGGACCCTGGGATCATTTTTGGTTTCATTGGTTTCAATTGTGGGGGAAACAAGCAGCATTGAAGATTTATTAATCACTTGAGAAGATGACTTTAATCAAAATATTTCAGCATAAAAATATTAAATCGAACAAGGACAAGCAATCTTGGGTGGGGAGGACTGTAATGTCCCCATTTTTAATAATTGCATAGTAGGACAATTCCATCAATCCTACTAGTTCCCTAGGTTGGATGTATACATTTGGTATTTTAATAAGGGAGCTAATAAATGATGTTCATACATTAGAGTGGAATAAATATTTAATAATGGAGCTTATTAAATAAATACAAGAGAAAATTGAAGTGGCAATGGAGCATGGAGACACATGGAGATTATGAGGCCCACATAAGCTAGAAATTTGGTGCCACATGGCATCCTCCTCTTGCAATTTAGAATCCATGGGAAGAATAAAGGTTCTTGGATGAGTTATAAGGATAATACACTTGGAAATATGCATCATAGGTCTAATTTTGGAGTAAATTTAACTTACATGGGAGACGAAGAGTCATTTTGGTGCTAGTGGGACACTTGGACTAGATTCCCTAGCTCTATGACAACAATGATGAAGATGTTATGAAACCTATGACACAAATCAGATATGAAGGCTGAAATATGACATACCTAACATGTCAAGTCTAAATAGATCATACAAGAGAGATCTCATGGATTTGGGTAAGCTCAGTGGGCTCCAACTCAAATTTGGGAAAGGTGGAAGGCTAGGAAAGGGAAGACACATGGCAAATCATGAGCACACACCCAAATTCGATTTAGATTGAGTATGTGGATGGATTGGAAACCTTATAAGGCTAAATATTTTTATGAAATACAGTAAGAAACCAAGATATTATATTTTTATCATTTGATAAATTGTCATTTGTGAATTGTGAGAGCTAGTGGATGACTAGTTTTCTTGCCTTAGCCAATTTTGAGGGTGAAAGATTCCCATCCAAGTTGGTGTTTGGAGAAGAAAATAAGGTATTCCAAGGATATTGAATGGAGTATTATTTTTAGGTTTAATATACAGGAAATCATGTGGATTATTCTATTGCATCGCTCTCTACCAACCATTTCCAGTTTTCTTTGCATATTCATGCTCATGGAGGGATTGCGCCTTCGGTGAGATCATGTAATATTTGGAAGATATATTCATGATATGTTTATTATTTTAATCAGTAAATATTATATTTTTTTCACTCTCAGAAAGTTTCAAGTCAAAATACCCAATATTTGTATGTCAAAATGACTTTTAATGAGCAAATAGTGACCATTTCCATTCTATTTTGATATATGCTATGGTAATGCTTATAATTTTGAATGGAGGAATGTATATATGATAAATGTATGATGAATGGACTGTAAGTAATGTGTATTTAAAGTCTCATGTTCAGTAATTAAGTATTGGAATCCATTTTACTCATTTTTATTACATTGGGAGAAGATTTAGTGCATTTTCCCCAAGGGTCGAAATTGTGATTTGGGAGCTGTTTTAGAAAAAGCCATAACAGCCTGTATGAATTGAAACATGATTCATATGATAATTTGTAAATTTCCCTTACACATACCATGCCTCTTTTCTGAAATTCGAGTTACTTTGGGACCATTTGAGAATCCATTTCCGGTAATTACCAAGGGGGAATTGGAGCCCCAATTTGCTAGTAAAGACTCCTACTTTGAACAGAACATTAAAAAAGTTTTCAGAAGTAATTGGGGGGTCATAAAAAATCCATGAAGATCATATTTAAGTTGTAATATCAGTCATACACCTTCTAAGAAAATTTGGGAGCATTTGGGTTAATTTGGAGGTCCGGATATCAAAACTAGTTAAGCATTAGAGGAAATTTCAACTCAAAATGAGCCTTTTTGTTAGAATAATCAATCCATAGTTAGCTACCTTAGAAATTAATTAATCCATTTTTGTCTTATTTTCCTAGTTTCCAATATTCCACTCTATGCAAGTTGTCTTCCACACGTCCTAGAAGTCAAGCTTGCTAAAACTGAGTCATGGAGCACTTGGGAAACCTCCTGGAAACCATATTTAGTAGTTATTCTTTATTCCAAATCCTCCCTAGTGCATATATGCTTTTTCTGCTTTGTTTCCTTCTTTATTGAGATTTATGGCAAAAGGGAAAGTAAGAATAGGTGCAGTTGACTTGTTTTTTTCCCTCATCATCCTCCATTATTTTATCCTAATAAAATCATGTATGAGTTGTCTTTCCATCACCTATTAGCTTTCCTACTTAACTTTGCCAATTCATGAGCTCCTAGGTAGATTTGGAAAGTCCTTTATGCACCTATGGGGGATTTGATTAGATTTAGTAAGCCCGATTTTGACTATTTCCAATGGAATGCTTATGCATTCAAATATCTTATGTAATTATATATTGTAGCAGCCTATGATTTCATAAGGTTGGATATTGTACACTTATTCAATATAGATTAGTATTATGCTCCAATTTCAGTCTCCTTTGTGTGTAAATTTGTAGGTTGATTAGCAATTTTGTGAGTGCAATTGTTATATCACTTGGGTTCAATTTCCACATGGTATTAGAGCCTTTGTAGATCAATTTAAATCCTTCTATATTGCTATTGCAGGTTCGACATCTTGACTGGGAGCATTCTGCTGGTTGAAAGGCACAGTTCAGAGCTATGGATCAATCTCAGAAGATCATCTTGACTCCATTTAATTTCTTTGAATGGAAATCAGAGATGAAGATACTGTTGAGAGTTAAGGATATCTATAGGGTGACTATGGCAACTGAGGCAGATCCCAATGCAGCTACAGAGAAAATTAAATGGCACAACAGGAGGGATGAGGCCTATGGTCTCTTGTGTCTGAGCATATCCAGAGACCTCCTTTTCCATCTTGATGGATTGAAATCACCTAATGAAGTATGGGAGAAGCTTGTAGAGATTTTTGGTAAGATAGATGAGATGAGAGGACATCAAATCGAGAATGAATTGATCTCCTTGAGTCCCAGCATCTTTGAATCCCTGCAACTCTATTTTTCCAAGTATAAATCCCTTGTTTTGTAGCTAAAACAATGTGGAATTGAAAAGAAGGAGGAGAAACTAGTTTTGGCCATACTCTCAAAGCTTGGCCCTAACTATTCTATGTTCGTTTCAAGCTTCCATGCCACCAAGTTGATAGCTCGAGACTGGAAGATTCCTAAGCTTGCATAGTTCATGGAATCCCTCACATAAGAACAAGATAAACTGGTGATGATGGGCACCATCAAACCTTCCAAAGACCAAGCTTTGGTTGCTGGAGATTTGAGGGTGGATTCAAAAGGAAAGAAGAAAGATAAGAAATAACCTGAGCAAAAGAGAGACAAGAACAAGTCTCAAGAGGACCCCCAAGGCTCCAAGAAGAACTTCCAGAAGAAGAAGAAAAAAGGAGAAATGAGCAAGTGTGCATACTACAGTAAGGGCTATCATCTTGAAATATCCTACATGAAGAAGGAAATTGACATGTTGACCCAACTCTTGGAGAAGAATAACATATCCCTTCCTGATTTCTCAAAGAAGAGGGAAGGAGGATCAAATTCATAGAACAGAGAGAGTACATGCATTGGTTGCTGGAACATCAAGCTCACCTAGCTTCATCATAGACTCTGGAGCTTCAAGACATATGGTTTCTACCAAGGAGGCATTCTCCTCTCTTCACATGTCAAAAGGTCCACCAATAGTGCTGGGAGATGACTCTCTCACTGATAGTTTAGGCAAAGGAAGGATTGATCTTGACCATGGTAAGTTCAGTAATGTATTCTATGTTCAAAGGTATTGCCTCTAACCTCTTGTCATTGTATCATATGACCCACACATGGTCTCCAAAGAAGGTGATATTATCCCCTGATGATGTTGATATCACAGAGATCTCGAATGGTAAAGTCATTGCAAAATGAGCTGTAGATCACACTTCGAAGGTATACATGTTTTCACATTTTCTGCCCTACTCAAACCCCTCTGCTCTTCTGATTCATGCTAATGAGGGAATCAAGATTTGGCATGAAATATTTGGCCATATTAACTATAAGTATATTTCTGATCTAAGTGAAAAATAAATGCTCATTCGGTTACCAAAGATTAAACTTTCCAAGGGAGTCTGTCAAGGTTGTATCTTAGGAAAACACCCAGAGCATAAATTTGAGAGAGCTAGTCATGAGAGAACCTCTGCACCTCTTGAGTTGATCCACAGTGATGTTTCTAGTCCATTTCCTCATATGTCAATGAGTCTAGCCAAATATGCATTGAAATTCATAGATGAATTTTCCAGGTATTGTTGGGTTTACTTCCTAAAGCATAAGTCTGAAGTTTTTGGCCTCTTCAAAGTCTTTAAGGCTTTGGTTGAAAACCAGTATGGGAGGAGACTCAAGATTCTCAGATATGAAAATGGTGGTGAGTATGTCAAGTCTGAGTTCATTCAATATTGTGAATATGAAGGTATTCATATGTAGCATTCAATCCCTTACACACCACAGCAAAATGGTGTTGCTGAGAGAAAGAACAGATCACTGAAGGAGATGGCAACCTGTATGATGGAGGCTAAGACTTTTCCACCAAAGTTTTGGGACGAGGCTATAAAATATGCATCCTATATCCATAATAGTGTGCCTCATAAACATATTTATGGTATGACTCCTTTCAGATCATGGAGTGGGCACAAGCTAGATGTGACCCATTTCAGGATTTTTGGTTCAAAGGCTTGGGCTAGAATTCCAACAAAAAAGAGAAAGGCTTTGCAGCCCCAAATGCAAGAGTGTCTATTTGTTGGGTACTATGAATATTTAAAAGGGTACAATCTAATAAATTTGAGCACAAAAAAATCCTCATTGAAAGGAGTGTTCAGTTCAAGAAGAGCCTTTAGCAGCAATTGAAGTTGGATAGTCTTCTTCACCACTAGAACCATTAAATGTAAGTGAAGAGATAAATGAGTTTGCTGATTCTGATATGTCTGATAGTGATGATTTAATTGCAGATCCTAACATTCCTACAAGATCAAAATGAGCAAAAATGACCATTCATGCAGTTGGAGAACTAGCTGGAAATCCTAGTGATCCTAGGAGGACTAGATCTCAGTTTGAGAGTGCCCTATGCATGAAAGACCCTTTGTTTGCAGAGAAGTGCTATCTGATGGTTGAATTAGACCCACATACATATGAATATTCAGCACATGATCCAATATGGAAAACAACCATGAAATAATAATTCATCTCACTCCAGAAGAACAACACTTGGGAACTAGTTGATCTTCCCCCAGGGAGGAAGCTAGTTCAATGTAAATGGGTTTTCAAAAATAAGTTTGCTACTAATGGTTCACCTTTGAAATAAAAGCAAATATTGGTAGCTGAGGGATACTCATAGGTACATGGTATTGACTACAATGAGACCTTTGCACCAATGGCAAAGATGGACTCCATCAGGCTAGCCTTAGCCATTGCAACTTTGAAGCAGTGGGAGGTACATCACATGGATGTGAAGTGTGCTTTCCTGAATGGAGATATTAATGAAGATATTTACATGAATCAGCCTCAATGGTTTGTTACTAATTTATATTTTGTGTGCAGGCTAAATAAATCATTGTATGGGCTTAAGCAAGCCCCCAGGGCTTGGTATGCCAAGATTGATGGCTTTCTGCTGTCATTGAGTTTTGTTTGATGCAAATATGATCCTAATGTTTATTTGAAGCTGATTCATGGTTTTTTGATGATTATTTTCTTGTATGTGGATGAAATTTTGATTACAAGAAGTTCAAAGAAAGAAATTGCCTCCTTGAAGGATGCAATGAACCATGCATTTTCTATCACTAATTTGGGGTTGTTGAGCCAATTCTTGGGTCTCGAAATTGCTCAATCCCAACATGGAATAAAAGTACATCAGTACAAGTATGATTTAGACTTTCTGAACAAGTTCAACATGAAATATTGCAAGCCAAGCAAGACTCCCTTCCTTTCAGGAGTTAAGCTTGAAGAAGAAGGTTCTTCTCCTATGGTAAATAATACACTGTATAGGCAGCTGATTGGGTGTTTGTTGTACCTTACACTCACTCAACCTGATATTTATTATGTAGTAAGTGTGGTTTCAATATACATGGATAAGCCTCATGAGATCCATTGGAGAGTAGCCAAAAGGATCCTTAACTTTGTTCAGGGAACAAGAACTCATGGGATCTTCTACAAAGCTAAATCTGATCTTGATTTGATTGGGTTTACTGACAGTGATTGGGAAAGTGACAACACAGATCAAAAGTCAACATCAGGATATGTGTTCATGCTTGCTGAAGGACCAATCAACTGGTCAAGCAAGAAACAGAGTGCCATAACACTCTCATCTACAGAGGTAGAGTACACAGGAGTTGTAAATGCATCAACTCAATGTTTATGGTTGTAGGGGATACTTGGTGAGTGTGGCTTCGAATTAGAGTTTTCAACTATTATATATTGTGACAATCAGAGCACCATTCAAATCTGCACTGATCTAGTTCAGAGACAGAGAACCAAACACATTGAGATTCATATACACTACATCACATAGCTTGTGCATGATGGCACCATTCACCTACTCTTTTGTGCATCTTCAGAACAAGTAGCAGCCATATTCACCAAAGTTTTTTGTGAGAAGAAATTCAGCAATCTAAAATCACTACTGTGGATTGATGATCATGCTATGAAGCATGATTGATGACACTATTTTCAAATTTTGTTCTACTGTCCATGTTTAAGGGAGGATTTTCCCACTGGGTTTTTGCCTCTTTCTTTGGTTAAATGGACATGCAGTATGTAAAGGGTGACTAAGCCTTGTTTCTAGGCCCTATATTTTTCTGATATTTACTCATAAGTGAGGATTAAGGGGTG
>LPNX010995695.1:157356-172521 GCA_001517045.1 Pseudotsuga menziesii | reverse complement strand
TTAATTAATCCATTTTTGTCTTATTTGCCTAGTTTCCAATATTCCACTCTATGCAAGTTGTCTTCCACATGTCCTAGAAGTCAAACTTGCTAAAACTGAGCCATGGAGCACTTGGGAAACCTCCTAGAAACCATATTTAGTAGTTTTGCTTTATTCCAGATCCTCCCTAGTGCATATCTGCTTTTTCTGCTTTGTTGCCTGCTTTATTGAGATTTATGGCAAAAGGGAAAGTAAGACTAGGTGCAGTTGACTTGTTTTTTTCCCTCATCATCCTCCATTATAAAAGCATGTATGAGTTGTCTTTCCATCACCTATTATCTTTCCTACTTGAATTTTCCAATTCGTGAGCTCCTAGGTAGATTTGGAAACTACTTTATGCACCTATAGGGGATTTGACTAGATTTAGTAAGCGTGCTTTTGACTATTTCGAATGGCATCCTTATGCATTCGAATATCTCATGTTATTATATATTGCAGCATCCTATGACTTCATAAGGTTTTCTATTATACACTTATTCAATACAGATTAGTGTTATGCTGCAATTTCAGTCTCCTTTGTGTGTAAATTTGCAGGTTGATTAGCAATATTGTGAGTGCAATTGTTCTATCACTTGGGTTCAATTTCCACACTTTTAACTTCAACTCAAAATCCATGTCATCATGTGTTAGCCAATGAAATTTCTTTAAATTTGAAATACCGTATAGGTCTTAAACACTTTTTTAATATAAATTTGGGGATAGGTATCATAAAAAAAACTACTTTTATTTGTTTGTATTTTCGACATATCTCCCCTTGTTTTTACTCAAATTTCATCCGGGAGAGATTGTTGGATGTGGAATTAAATTCCCCATCCAATTAGTACCCACTCGGCATAATTTTGACGGACCCCGTTACCCCAAAAACAAGAAATACCTGAAAAAACGTGATGATGATGTCATCATCATGTTTCATCATCACGTTTTTTTCAGGTATTTCTTGTTTTTGGGGTAGTGGGTCCATCAAAATCATGCCGAGTGGGTACTCATTGGATGCAAAATTTAATTCCACATCCAACGAGCTCTCCCAATAGAAATTTGAGTAAAAACACGAGGAGATATGTCGAAAATACAAACAAAAAAGTAGTTTTTTTCTTTTCTTCCTCCAAAATTATTAAATATTATTTTATTACTTTAATTATTATTTTATTAATTTTTTTTAGGAGGCCCATTTTGAGTTGAAATTTCCTCTAATGGTTGAAATTGGGGAAAAAAGTGGGAAAATTGGTCATTTAAAAATTTCAAAAAGGAACATTACAAATTACAACCTTCCTTCAAATTTGATGCTTCAAGATACTTATGAATCACTTTGGTTCACCTATTTCAAGCACTTCACTTCAAGTCTCTTTTGGGCATGGCATCCTGTTTGGTTCGAGGTTCAAGTTTGAAGAGCACCATTCGCTCTCGTATCATTGCATTTCAGTTGTTTTACATGGTTTGGGGATTCATCATGCAGCTGTTCCTAAGTTGGTTGAGCACATTCTACTTCTTCCCAAGAAGAAGATTCCTCCATATATATTTTTAGTTTGGAGTGTATGCAGCCTTACTTCTATGTCATAATCCTTTTTTTGAGGGGAGGTCTTGTCCCATGAGGTTTTCCTCCTTACCTCTGTTACATGGATCAATAGAATTTTGTTGTAAAAGGTGACTTGTGACTTAGTTTCCAAGGCCTTAATAAACCATTAAGTTGTACTAAGTCTATATTAAGGGGGTGTGTAGGAGTAGTAATACATCCTTAGTACATAGTTTTGACCTTGGCTAACTTTACTTTAATATTTGCAATGATATCCTATAGTTTAGACTTAGGGAAGATGTCTAGGAGGTGAACTGGCTATTTCTATGCCTTTTCACACATGTGTAGCCTCATTTAATGCACTAGGGTGCTACAGCCTTGATTTGGGTGATCTGGGTTTCACTAGGGGGGCGTTAGTGGTGTATTTGGTCCATTTTGGCTCTCCTAGAAGAATTTATTGCCACCTTAAGCCTCCCACTCACCTCTATATTATCACCCATGCATGCCTTGGAGTATTTAATGCCCCATCACACTTCACCAATGTTCACACCTTGGTTCGTTACTGTTTGGGATGAGTTGGATCCCCATTGGTCCACCTAGGGGGGTTGAGGTCAATTCTCTCCTTGACACATGTACAACTCCAATTGGATTCCAGAGCCACTTAGATTTGTCCAATGTATTATAAATTATGTATGATAATAATATGATCAGTAATTAGCACCTTTCACATGTGTTATTCCATCTATTTCAGTGTCTTTGTTTTTATCTTGCATGTTTTGTCAAACACTTTGATTGTGAAATTGTTCTAGCTCCTAGATCTAATTTAGAATCAATTCTCACACCATTGTTTTATGCTTTCCAATCTTTATTCCCTCTATCTATTCATATTCCTGACTTTCAGTTTCATAGTTGATAAAAAATCGTTCAATGACTCATGGAAGGCTTGAAGGAACCCAATTGATAAGAATTCTAAACTTCTTTAACCATTTGTCGCCTCTTGAATTCATAACTACTCAAACCGAATTCAACAACATGGCCAAATATTTCTTCTATAACTTCTATAATGTCGATTCCGCAACTTCTATCCTGTAGGATATCTTTCCATAATACAATTTTCTACAAGCTTGCTTCCATGACCTTAGTCTTTCTGCAACTCAAGGTTTCAACAATTAATTTTCTGCAACTTAGCTTCCGTAATTTAGTTTCCACAACTTAGTTTCCGCAACTTGAGTTTCCGCAATTTAGTTTCTACAACTTAGTTTTCATAATTTAGTTTCCACAATTTATTTTTTGCAACTTAGTTTCCACAACTCAATATTTCCACAATTGAGTTTCTGCAACTTAGTTTCCACAGGATCCTTTCCGTATTTGCAGATTGTGAGTTGCAGGTATGTAATTCCCAGTTTTCCCAAAATTGGGCTTCCACAATTTTCCTTCCGCAAGTCTCTTTCTGCAGTCAGGTTACGGATTGTGGATTGTGGATGTGCCTTCAAATTTTCCCGAAATGTGCTTCAACAAATCTATTTTCGTTATTTCTGAGAGCTGTTAATTTCTTGCGGGCTCCTTCCTAGCCTTCGATCTGCAATCAAATGCATATCTCACTTTAACATTGTGGATCTTCAGGTTTATTTTTTGGATTGTTTATCTCCCGTACAGGTTCACTTCATGAATCCTTTCCCAACATCGATCCATATTTCCTTCTTTAATATGGATCGTCCAATCTCTATCAAATGATTTAAATCTGCTCTCTGTCTCAACTTCTTGATTTTCTATATTGAAGGTATTCATCCAGGCCAATTCATAGTTTGATTCCTCAGGGGAACTAATTTTCTTGCATACATGAGCAGAGATCCTAATTACAATCCGATCTCTGCTTATATGTCCTCGTTGTTGGATCATGGGTGAAAACATGAAGTTTGGAAACACTTTTGCTTGTTTTTTGACAAAACAAATAGAAAACGTTTATGTTTTTCAACTTCAACCCCTTCAAACTGATATCTACCTTAATAATTTCACCTTGAAGTAAACACACATGTTCTAGAAAATTAAATTAGCTACGTACTCATATTTAAAAAAAAATTATCAACATATAGTGGGGAAAATTTGACGTCCACCAACGATATATACTTTAAAATTTCAAGTATGAATAATGAGTGACCAGTGTGCACCACATTTTTCTCAGAGATAGTTATTCATTTTAGGGAAACAAAATTTATATTCATAATATACACAGATTGAACTTGTGCATGGACTATATTTTGAGGTTTTTTGGACTTGAGAACTATTTATTATTATTTATCGAAACAAAATAAGTTCATAAAATGGTGCATTATCGAAACATGTTCGTGAGCTTTAATTTTCTTTTTAGTGTGACTCGTATTGGAAAAACTAAAAGTACCCTTTTGAAGAGGACAAGGCAATTATGATCTCTATGAAGATTTAAAAAAAATTGGTGTTGTATTTGTTATGATATTGAATTTTAATTTCGGGTGATTTTCAAAGTAATAAAATTCTTAAGGGATAAGGTTTAGAAACAAATTATTAATAAATAGAAAAAGAAATTGAAATGAAACAATTGTTATATAATTGGAAACTAGATTCAGAGATGAATCCATGCCTACCAATTCCGAAAAATAATATTTAAAATTTGCAGTGGTTTGTGCTTGTTGAAGTTGCAGGCTGTAGAAAGATGCCAAATGTTTTCGCAATATTTGTTGATCATGAACTCTCAGCCAAAAAAATATCTTCCAAACCCTCAGCTGAGAGTTTAGTTCAAACTCTCATACGAGAGTTTTCAAACTCTCATCCAAGAACTTTTTTAAAAATACAGTGCAATGATTGGTTAAAATGATCGGCCTAGAGTTTTATTAAACTCTTGGCCAAGATTTTGAACACTCACAAACTCTTGGCCTAGAGTTTGAGGTTGACTTTTTCTCGTGTGTTCATTTGCACACTCTCTTTTTCACTCCGTTGTCATAAAATTGTTTCCTAGGTTTGCGTTTTCACCCTCATATGCTTGGGACTTATGTGTTGACATCAATGATAACCACATTACAATATGATCTGTTTCCATATGATCGCAATACCTATCATAATGCCAACAATCTCCCCCTTTGGCATTTATGGAAACCTTCAAATTTTGGATGCATGTTTCACCTGTAATCACCGACTGCTTATCATTTGTAGAAACAAAAACTTCTCCCCCTTTGACATCAATGTCAAAGAATACTTTATAACAAAACTCCCCCTATCAAAGAGAAAAAGTTATTTGGAATAAGATATGATATCCAGCTTCTGGCGTAGGTACTAAAACTGTGTCTTTGGTAAAGATTTAGTAAAGATATCAACAATCTGTTCTGTAGAAGGAATGAAATTTAATTGAACCACTATGTTTGTGACCTACTCCCTTAAGAAGTGATACTTAATTGGTATGTTCTTAGTCTTGGAATGAAGGACTGGATTCTTGGAAACACTAACGACACTAGTATTATCACAATGGAGAGGAATGGGATCAAAATATTTTAACTCCAAATCTTCCAGTGTTTGGATTATCCATAATACTTGTGTACAAAAGGTGGCATCAACAATGTATTTAGCTTCTGTAGTAGATAAATGTATCGATCCTTTCTTCTTACTCAGCCATGCAACTAAAGAATCACCCAAGAAGAATTCACCTCAACTTGTGCTCTTTCTTTTATCCAAACAATTTTCCCAGTCAACATCTGAATATGTTGTTTACTAAAGATTTTGATTTCTAGGATACCAGAGACCCTAAGTCTTTTTTCCATCCAAATATTTGAATATCCTCTTAACAACCACCAAATGACTTTGCTTAAGAGCAGACTAAAATATACCTACCATTCAGAGAACTTGCATTATATCAGGACGAGATGTTGTGATGTACATAGAACTACCTATCATTGATCAATATGTTATTTGATTAACATTGGGTGAGAGATCATCCTTGCTAAGATTATATCCAACAACCATAGGCGTACTAACATATGAAGAATATTCCATTTGAAATCTCTTCAACATCTCCTTCAAATACTTCTCTTGGGAGAGGAATAATCCTTCAGAACTCTAAATAATGTGGAGACCAAGGAAGAATGAGAATTCTCCTATAATTGACATCTCAAACTCAAATTGCATGGCATTAGAAAAGCACTGAACAAAATAATCATTAGTACATCCAAAAATAATTCCATCCACTTAAACCAAAACAACTAATAAATCATCACCTTTAGATTTGATGTACAAATTACTGTCAACACTACCTTTCTTGAATCCTTTTTCCTATAGATGCATATACAGTCTATAATACCATGCTCTTGGCAGTTGTTTCAATCCATATAGTTCCTTCTTCAGTTTGCATACATGGTCCATATTCTCTGTCAGTTGGAATCCTTCAGGTTGATCCATACAAAATTCTTCTTCTAGATATCCATTGATAGATGTTGACTTAACATCCATCTAATACACTTTGAAGTTCTTATGATTGGCATAGGAAAGAAACATTCTGATAGATTCCAATCTTGCCACTGGTACAAAGGTTTCATCAAAATCATGTCCCTCAACTTGTGCATACCCCTTACAGACCAATCGGTATTTATTTCTCACAATTTGTCCTTGTTCATTTATCTTATTTTTAAACACCCATCTGTATCCTATTACATTCTTATCTGTGGGTCTAGGAAAAATTCCCAAGTATTATTCTTCTCAATATGATCAAGCTCTTCATTCATGCTTCTAATCCAATATTCATCCTCACTGGATTCTTCAAAATTTTTAGGTTCAATCATAGATAGAAAAGCAATCTAAGATTGTTCCATAAGCTTTAATCAATTTCGTTCTTGTATGAACTCCTTTATTCTTGTCACCAATTATCTTATTTTCGGGATGATTCTTTTGAACAATTCTGGAAGGTGTTGTTGTTTCTGTCTGTTGTTTTGATTATTCCTGAATGTTTGTACTTTCATCGTTTGACTCTGAATCTTCCTTTTCTGATTCTTGGACTTGTTCGTCCTCAACTTCAACTATATCTTTTGTATTTGATTCAATACTACTTATCTGAATATCACTCATAGGAATTCCTTCATATATTTTAATGTGTATATAGTCAACCAATTTATACAACCTTTTATTATAGCATCTATATCCTTTACTATTTCTGGCATATCCTAGGAAAATACCTTCATCGCCCCTATCATCATATTTTCCAAGATGTTCATCATTATTTTTAATATAGCATTTACTTCCAAATAATTTAAAATGTTTAATAGAGGTAGGTCTTCCAAACCACAGTTCATAAGAAGTCTTATCATTGTTTGGACATATATGAGCTTTGTTAAGAACATGGAAAGCTGTGTAAATTTCCTTTACCCAATATGTCTGAGCAATATTTGTTTCATTCATCATTGATCTTTTCATCTGTTGAATTGATCTGTTCTGTCTCTCAACTACTCCATTCTGCTGTGGAGTCCCTGGGATAGTATATTCCCTTTTTATTCCATGGTTATCACAAAACTATTTGAAGTATTATGAACTAAACTCTCCTCCTCTATTAGACCTTACTTCCTTAAGTCTTTTACTTGTCTGATTCTCAGTCAGAGCCTTAAATACTTTGAACTTTTCAAATGCTTCATATTTTTCTTCAGAAAGGAAGCCCATGTGAGTATAGAGTAATCATCACTGACCAACATAAAATATATTTCTCTTCCTATGCCTTCCTTCCTTGATGGTCCACATAAATCCATATGCACTAACTGAAGAGGCTTGTCTGTTGATGTGAAATTCTTAGATTTAAACTGCGTGCTAGTCAGCTTTCCCATTTGACAAGATTTATATACAAAATCATATGGCTTTGATATTTTTTGAATATATTTTACTGCTTAATTGTTTCTAAGCTTGATTATGTGATCAGAGTTTAGGTGTATGAGTATCCTATGCCATAACCAGCTTTCATCATACTTCCGTAAATGAAATTCTTTTTTTTCTTCTTTCAAAACATAGACATTGTTTTGATTCTTATACAAGGGTACATATTTTATTTTACAATATATAGAAGTGAACATGACTTCACACCCTCTATCACAGATCTGGATGACACTGAGAATATTATGCTTCAAACCATCTACAAACAACATATCTTGAGCTTTCCCTTTTCCATTACTCAAACCTACCATTCCTTTTCCCTTGATTTTCCCTGGAGCATCATTTCCAAAAGTTACATTTCCTGATTTACTTTCACTTAGAAACAAAAACTTACTTTTATCACTAGTCATGTGTTTGAAGCATCCACTGTCAATATACCAGGGGTATTTTTTCTTTTAAGCAAAAAGTACTAATACACATTTGTTACTTTCTTTCTTCTTCCAAACTTTAACATTTTGTGGCTGAGTATTTCATTCTTGAATCTAGTCTATAACTATTTAGATGACATTTTAAGGCTATGTGTCCATAATTATGAAAAATATAACATTTTTGGCTCATTGTACAACAGATCAAAAGGGTTGGTATGTCTATTGTGAGTTCCCTTTTCAGTTGTAAACTATGTTGTATGAAGTTGTTGGTTACTCAGTTACTGTCTTGTTTTATGTTGCAACAGTTCATCATTATTTGGCATCCTCAATTGCATACTTCTAAAACTAAAAGCACAATTTGTAGCTTTATGGCCAAAATTAGAACAACAATAACAGTAGCCATGGAAAAAATCTTGGTACCTAAATCTTGGTTGTCTTCTTGGAATTGGTTGCCTCATCGTTTCTTGGATTTGTTCTTTAGAAAATATTGATTGATATTTTTGATCAGAATCCCTGATTATAATCCTTGTTTCACTTTCATTATCCTTTGTTTGCAAGGTATGTTCATATTCTGACTATTTGTTGCTTTGAATTTTAATCAAATTACCTGATTTCTTGTTTTCTTAGTGATTCTTACCTAAACCTTCTTCATAGCCGATACCTATTTTTAACAATGGAGATCTTTTCTTACTCAGAATGTTGTTCAGATCTTATGAAGCTTTAATACTTGACAGATTTAGGTGATACAAATCTTGAAATTTCTCCAATTTGTCTCTAGCTATCACTACTTATTCTTCCAATGCTTATATTCTATTTTCTTTGCCTCTTATAATTCTAATTTTAACATAGCAAGATCTTCACTTGGTTTTTTACCATTCTTTTCATACTGCATCATCAATTGTCTTTGTTTCCTCTTCTTTATTCTGAGTCTTTCAATATATTCCATAGCACTGATTAGTTCACCCTGCATATCAACCATAGATTCTTCATCATTTAGGTCACTTCCTGTATATTCATTTTCAAAATATTCGATGGACATACACATAAAATTATTCACTTTATCTTCACAAGATGAATCATTGTCTATCTCTTCAAAGGAATCAACATCATTTGCACACAAGATTTTATTTTTATATTTATCCTCTTAATTGTATTTCTTGAATGTGTTGTTCTCTTCATCATAAAAAGTATGACCCTTTTTCTTGTGAGGACATTTAGATGAAAAATGACCTATCTTTAATAATCTTCATTTCATAAGCAGTCAGAGTTCCTATGCGTTGGTCAGTAAGAAGAGTTTTAATATCATTTAATTCTTCTATTGTAGTAACTTTGGGATTAAATCTATCAGACAAAGATCTCAAAATTTTATGAAATAAGGGTGCTTCCTCAATCTTTTCACCAAGACCTTTCATAGCATTCACGGTCTCTTATACTCTTAAGAAATATTTACCAGCAGTCTCATCTTCATTCATCTTTAACTGTTCAAATTTCAGTCTATATGTCTGCAATTTGGCATCTTTTACTTTCTCATTTCCTTCATATCTTCTTATAAGTTTGTCCCACATCTCTTTTGTAGATTCAAGATGCATCATCTTAACAAACTCATCTTCTGCAAGACCACTCAGGATAGCATTCATTTCCTTTGTGTTAAAACTAAATTCCAACTTATTTTCTTTGGAGGCTAGCAAAACTAGATTTACATAACTAGTGTCTACTACATCCCAAACATCAGCACCTAAGGACATTAGATATGTTCTCATTCTAACCTTATAGAAGGAAAATTTTGTTCCATCAAACAGAGGAACCTTATTGGTTAAAGTCCCTTCACGACTTGCCATGTTTAAGCTTACAGATCTACCTTTAAATAAAAGAAACCTGCTCTAATACCAATTGTTGATATTATTCGAATAAATGAGAAGGGGGGTAGGTTGAATCAGTTATTACTAAGCTTAAACAATTTTCGACATTTTAAAACTTTATTATTGTTCACAGATTTACAACCATGGAAATGCAACAAATATAAAACAAAAGTAATAGTTATCAATCACACATATGATGGGGACATAGAGATATATTCATTAGGAAACTCATAAGAGAAAATTATTTTATTATAAATTATCTTTCTTTGAGCACCAACTCAAGGGAGGCTACAACCTCTGTTTTACAAGCAACAAATTATGGAGAGCAACAACTCTCCTAGTTTTCTAGCATCCACTAGACTTGTACAAGCTCCAACTTGCACACAGAAGACTACAATTCTTCCCTAGCACCACCCCACCACCCTTATTCCATAGATTCAAAATTTGTTTGGTAAAATATGTTGAAAACCAGATATAGATATGATTACCAAGTCTTTTACATTCTCCGATCTACTTCTTCTTTTTCTCATTCAAACTTGGATCCCTTCACTATATTTTTTCTGCGTATTCTCCCCATTTCAGCACTAGTCACACATTTCTCTTTCCCATTGTTTTATTCTTGCCAATATGTATTCCTTCCACCTATTCATATGCCCGAATTTCACTTTCATAATTGATCAAAAACCATTCAATGACTCATGGCAGGAAAGGAACTGAGTCGATAAGCATTCTAAACTTCTTTAACCATCTGCCGCCATGTTCTTGAATTCATAACTGCTCAAACCAAATTTAGCAATGTTACCAAATATTTATTCTATAACTTCTGTAATCTCGATTTCGCAACTTTTGTCCCACAGGATATCTTCCCACAATACAGTTTCTTGCAAGCTTGCTTCCGCAACCTTAGTATTTCTGCAACTCAATCTTTGCGCAATTGAGTTTTCGCAACTTATTTTCTACAACTTAGTTTCCACAATTTATTTTTTGCAACTTAATTTCTACAACTCGAGTTTATTCAATTTAGTTTCTGCAACTTAGTTTCTGTAATTTAGTTTCCGCAACTTAGTTTCCACAACTCAATCTTTCCACAAAAACCTTTCCACAAGATCCTTTTCGCAATTGTGGATTGTGGGTTGTGGGTATGCAATTCCCAGTCTTCCCAAAATTGGGATTTTGCAATTTTCCTTCTGCAAGTCTCTTTCTGTAGTCAGGTTGTGGATTGCAGATGTGCTTTCAACTTTTTTTGAAATGGGCTTCCACAATTTCCTTGTGCAAATCTATTTTTACAACTTTTGAGAGACATCGATTTCTTCTGGGCTCCTTCCTGATGTTTGATCTATTATCAAATGCGGATCTTCACTTTTCTTTTGCGGATCGCTTATCTCCCATACAAATTCACTTCATGACTCCTTTCCCACCATTGATCCATCTTTCCTCCTTTGATCTGGATAGTCCAATCTATGTCGAATTAATTGAATGTACTTTATGTCTTATCTTTTTGATTTTATATATTTAAGGTATTCATCCATTCTAAGTCATATTTTTCTTCCTCAGGGGAACTAGTTTTCTTCCATACATGAGCGGAGAGCCTGATTACACTCTGATCTTTGCTTATATGTCATCCTTACTGTTGGATCATATGCTTGGAACTTATGTGTTGCCATCAATGACAACTGCAACACAATTTGATCTGTTTCCATATGATCACAATACCTATCATAATTCCAACACCAATTTGAATCCTTCATGACATATAATATGAACCAAATATTCCACTTCCTGAACTCTAAAGAAACACTTAGAAGGATTGTCATATAGTTAGCGCTCCTCCAAGAGTTTTAATACCATGTTAACATTGTGTACATGCTATTCCCAATATTTTATATACATTAGTATATCATCAAAAAATGTTATCACAATTTTTTTGAGGAAGGGTTTTAAATGGAATTTATCAATTTTTGAAATGTGGAAGATTCATTGGTAAGGCTAAAAGACATCACCTCAAATTCATATTGACATTTATGGTTGTTTTTGGAATGTATGCTTGCCTCATTTTAATTTGATGATATCTAGAACAAATATCCAACTTGGTAAAGAAATTTGCTCCATGTTGTTGATCCTAGATTTGTTACCATTTTTGGTAGATAAATTACTCATTTAAACACATATTTTGTTATCTTTTGTACGTTTTATGTCACGCAGATCATTATTCAACCTCAGGTATGAGTGTTTTTAAGGTTTATACAAAATTATTTTATTATTATCATTTTTATGGTTTTATTATTTAAAAATAACATTATTAAACAACATTTGATGTATTAATTGGTTTGTATAATTGTTTGCAGGTTTTATAATCTTTTTGGGCCAAGTTAATACGTAAGATGCATTCAGCCTGGTTTTTGCACAACATGTCTAGCTCGACGTCCAGCTCGTCATTCAGCGGGGCCGTTGCATGAAACTCACTGGTGGTTTGAAAAATGTTGAAATGTGTTTCTGTAGACTCCAGTCCTGAAGCATGCCAGCAAACCAACATTTCATTCACCCTAGATCTACGCACAGTGTATCCAGCTCGCTATCCATCTCACGACACAACTCACCTTCCAACTCGTTAACCAGATCGCACACTTTTGATAACTGCTTTCAAGCATTAAAACGTTGGAACAGTCTGCAAACCATTTTGTTGTCCACGGGCCCAAGTGATAGCATGATCATCAGTCTAGAAGGATCATTGGTGTGTTGATTTATCCCAACACCAAGCTGTTCACTTCCCATGCATTCAAAGGATGGATCGTCTTCAGTGTAGAAGGATCGCTCATGGCCTCCTCTGCCTGACTCCAAAATACCACCATTCTACGTGTTTAAAGAATAGAATGACCTACGTTCTAGAAGACCCATCATGTACACTTCCCTTGCTTGCCACCATTCCATAGTCATGCTGAAGAAGGATTCATGCGCCACATATGAAGACCTGTTGCATTGAAGAAGGAACCTGTGCATATGATGTCCAGTGAAAGGAACCAGACTCGCGCTGAAGAAGGGAGATGCTTATGTGCTGGCCTATGATTAATTAACTTTCCATTATAGTTGACTAAATTTAGAGAGTAGTCGACCACTAAAGGGTTGAATTTCTCATCTCTATAAATAATTATATAAAGCAGCCTCTGTGAGAGAGCCGAAGTTAGCTAGAAAATTAGTCAGTTAGCAAAGTTAGGAGAAGAGTTCTTGCTGTGATTTACTCTTGAACATTGTATTTTTGTTCCACCATCTGAATAAAGAGTTGTATGCATTACTGTTGAAGATTGAGTTTGAGTATAAGTTAGCCAAGGATCACCCCTGATTGCTGAGAGGGTCCCTCATCAACCAAAGGTTCATTTTCTTTGTTTAGCTTAGTTTCTTTTCTGTTTTAGCTAGTCTAGTTTAATTTCTAGTTTGCTTCCATTAAATTCTAGTAAATGCTATTCTATTTGTTTTCTGTAATACATTAACTTAGTTTTATTTCGAAGTTAATTAGTTATATGCGTGCATAGCTTTCTTTCAATCATTTGTTTTCAGTCATTTTGTTTCCAGCTATTTCATTTTCAGCATTACTTTCAGTCGTTGTTTTCAAAGAATATAGAATAAGTTGTTTTGATGAATTTAGAATACATTCAATTCTGTTATTTCTTTTCCTGTTTTGAATTTATGCAGGTTAATTTCCAATTTATTTATTAGTTTAATATGCAATGATTCCTTTTGTTCATGAATTAGTTTAAGGTTAATTTGTTGTTAAATAGGTTTATTTACTGTTTCGATGCATTAGAATTACATCTGCATAGCTTCAGCTGAAGATTAGTTCATTTATGTTAGTTTACTATTTTAACTATGCAGACTATCATTTGGACAACTTGTTCAGTCTATTATTCAGCCACCCCTTTCAAACCCACAGTTCAGTCTATCATTTAACCCTTAGTTTTGTTTTTAGTGTTTTTTTATGTGTTTTAAGATTGTTTTTAGTTTTGTTTTGTGAATGTCTGAATTATGTTTTGATTGCCATATTTAGATGCTAGTTTTGTTTAACCTTAAAGTTAAAGTTTAGTTGTTTTAGATTATTTATTAAAGTTTTATCATTTTCCTTACTTCTTTTACTTTGAACGAAGTTTAAGTTATTCTTATGTTTTGTTTTTTATTTTGTTTTATTGTTGTATTGTTTTGTGTTTATTGCTTCTGAATTGATTTATTTGTTTGTATGTAATATTTAGTGTTTTCCTTAGAATGTTTTCAGGTTGTCTTTTTTATGTTGTGTTATTGTTGAAAGAACTTGTAGGATAGAACCTAAAGATATTTATTTTATTAAGTTTCCTACTTGCTTCTTTTTAAGTTTTCTTTATGTTGTTTTGTTTATTAAGTTTTCTAGTTTCTTATAAGTTAAGTTCTCCTTGTACCCTAGTTTTTCATTTGAATAGTTGATTGTTGATTGTATTTCAGTTTAAAGTTTATTATCAATTGTTTAGTTTATCATTCTCTCTCAGTTTAATTACTTTAATAATTGCATTTTTAGGAGTTTGACTCAGTTTTTCATTTTGAAAGATATTTAGATCTTTTGTTTGTTAAAATATTTACACGAAACCCTCTACCTTCGCTTATATTTTGTGTCACTCTAAGCTTACTGAGCCCTATTGATAATTAAAGAATAGGTGGATTAATTTAGACATAATAACACCCAACAATTTTGGCATTGTTGCCAGGGAGCTATTCTGTAAGGTAGGGTAGAATTATTTATGAAGTTTAGTAATAGGTTGGTAGCGGGGGAGCGGTAAGATGAGAGGTAAGAACCTGGGCATCTGTTATAACAGGCGCCCCCAAATCCATAATAGCATAGGTTTTCTTTAGTTTAAAATTCTTTCATGAGTAGAATTAGAGATCCTCAGGGTAGATTTATTAAGACTGGAAAATTTATTGAAGTCTCTACTAACTACCATAGGTGACGTAGTTCCCCAACTACTAACTCACCAGAAAGGTATCGAAAGATTCCTATAGGAAGTAGTTCTACCCTGAAACCTAAAGAAACTCTTTAATGTCCCAAATTTTGCATTGTGTCACAATGGAAAAATAAAATTTTCCATATTCATGAAAGTTGTCAAATGGATGCTAAAAGTCAAATAATTGCCAAGGAGGAAATCACTAGTTTTCTAGGTTGGGGGTGGAAGCTTTGAGATTTGGAATAAGGGGGATAATAAATGATGTTTAGACATTATAAGGGGATAAATATTTAATTATGTAGCTTATTAAATAAATAAAATAGAAAATGGAAGTGGAAATGGAGCATGAAGACACATGGAGACTATGGGGCCCACACTAGCTAGAATTCCTATGTTAAATGGTATCTTTCTCTTGCAAATTCAAATATATGGGAAGCCTAATGTTTTTGGATGGATTATAAGTTTAATATACTTGTACATATACTTCATAGGTTTAA
>LPNX010995695.1:130231-150817 GCA_001517045.1 Pseudotsuga menziesii | reverse complement strand
CAAAATCCTGAGTGAAACTCTGCTAAAATTTTCTTAGAATCCTGCTCGTTGATGCACCTAAGTATAATACCATCTGGGTTCCTCCAACCCAGACCCTCTTGGGTGAGGAAATACCTAGTGGTCTTAAGTCTTGAATCCCTATGCTTGTGTCCTTTTATGTGATCAGGGAAAGTGAGATGGAGAAGAAAGAAAATTATGTCTGAATACCAATGGTTGTCAAGGTTTTGAAAGGCAGGAGTCATGGTAGGATGAAGGATGTCATTTTCTGCAATCATCTCAATGGATTCTTCGTTCTTCTGAGTAAGCATTCTTTCCAGGCCTTGTCCCTTGATCAACTTAGTGGGATTTATTTCCAGGTCATACTCTTGGATCTTGGACACCCATGTTCCCCTTATTCCTAAACAATCCTTTTGAGAAAGGATATCCTTAACGACAGTGTGGGGAACATATCTGGTAACCTTGGAATACCCGATATAAGTCCTGAAGTGTTTTAATGATTTGACTAAGGCATAAGCTTTCTTCTCCATGATGGTATAATTTAGCTCGAAATTCTGCAAGGCTCTACTCATTAATGCTATAGGTTTCTCAAAACCTTTAATGTTCTTTTGGAGCAACACACCTGCAATAGTGTCTTCAGAAGCGAATGAAAAGATCATAAAATCCTTCACGTAATCAGGGATGACTAAGACTTGAGACCTGGTAATGGAATTCTTTATCGACTCAAAGGATTTCCTTCCTTTAGTGGTCCACACAAACTTGGCATTTTTCTTGAGTAGGGCCTGCATAGGTTTCATTAATTCGGCCAAGTTTGGAATGAATCTTCTAATGAAATTGATATGATCATTAAAGAACTGAAGGGATTTAACATTCTTAGGGAGAGGAATATTTTTTATGGCCTCTACTCTTTCAAGATCAATTTTGACACAGTATTTATTGATGATATGTCCTAAGAGTTTTCCCTCTTCTATGCCCAACATTGACTTAGTTGGATTCAAAGAAATGACATACTTCCTACATCGCTCGAAAATCTTCCTGAGATGACCAACATGGCTGGATATTTCCTTCGAAAAAACAGTGAGATCATCTTGGTAGATCTCAATGATTTTTCCAATCAACTCCTTGAAAGCATAATCCATGTCCCTTTGGAAAGTAGCTCTTGTGTTTAAAAGGCCAAAGGGCATTCTAAGATATTCAAAGGTGCCCAAAGGAGTTGTGAATGTGGTCTTATGCCTATCCTCCTCTTGAATGACCACCTGGTTATAGCCTGAAAAACCATCCAGCATCGACATCATGCTCGATCCAGTGACCCGTTGGAGGAGGGTCTCCATGTTGGGGAGGGGGTAATTGTCCTTCTGACATGCTACATTTAGATTCCTAAAATCTATACATATTCTTATGCTCTCATTCTTCTTTCTAACTAAGAATAAGTTAGAGCACCACATTGAATGCCTTGTAGGAGCTATTATTCCTGCCGCTATCATTTTTAGTAACTCCTTTTTAATGATCGGTGCTAACTTAGGATTTATTTGCCTAAGTTTTTGTTTGAAAGACTTGCCTTTTTGACATTCCAGCTTTAGGGGAATAGCATGTTGAAATACATCTTCCTGATAAGCTTTGATATCGTCATAAGTAAAGGAAAATACATCCCTATACTCCTTGACCAAGTTTATAAGGCTATTCCTTTCTTTTTTAGAAGTACCTTTTCCAATTTTTATAATTTTAGGTTCTGTTTTTGTTCCAATGTTGACTTCAATGTAATCTCTTGGTTTCATCTGCTCAACATTGCTTTTTCTTCTGTCCTATCTGTCAAATATGTTTTCTAAGGGAACTAGATCACGTGGGACAGGATTGTTAAACTGGTCACCTTCTCCATAATACTCTTTGTTTTCTTCCTGATCATTAGCTTTAAAGTTAAGGAATTCATCGACATTATGAATGAATCTCAAAATCTGTTCATCATCTTTGAAGACCTGCCAATGTTCAACATTGTCAGGAATAGAAGGTCTGAAGTTAATCTCTAAAGGACAATTAACCTCTAACATCTCATCCGATGGATGAAGAGTTGATGTTGAAACTGCAAGTCTATTGGAGGCACTATTATGATCTCTAAGGACTGCTTCTATGTTAAGGGCATTAAAGAATTCCATTGTATCCTAGATTGCATTTCTATATTTTTTAATTCTTTGACACTTACATGCAAACTAACCCTTAACTTGTTGGACGATTAAATCAAAGTCCCCTTTGATATCAAGCAACTTAATCCCCATGTCCTTGGAAATCTCAATGCCCAGTAGAAGTGCCTCATACTCTGCCACATTGTTAGTTTCTTCGAACTCCAATCTGAAGGAAAAATTGAAAACCTTACCCTCTGGTGAAACAATGACAATACCAGCCCCCTTGCCTTTTTAGAGTAAGCACCATCAAAATTCATTCTCCACAACTCACTAAGTTTTTCGGTCTTCATCTCTTCTTGGATCGGTTCCAAGAAGGTGGAGTTGATTTGATAGGATCCATTCTCATCAGTGTGGTAAGCATACTCATTTAATGGTCTTTTAGGGTTTTCAACATGGTGCCTTTTTTCCTTTTCAGAATACAACTTAACAAGTGAAAACTCTGATGCTGGAATAGTAGCATAGGTCCAATCCATCTGGATTGATCCTCCCAAAGTGGCACCCCATTTCCTAGAAAGAAACATACCCCATTTGTCTGGAACATCAATAACCAGGATGTCCATTGTGATCTAGATATCCATATACTTGGCCAATCTAACTAGTTGGTTTTCAATCATCCCTTCGACCTTGACCGGTCTAGAGTCCATGGCACATACATTCTGGTATGGCCTCGTGGTGCTTAGGTCAAGCTT
Organism: Pseudotsuga menziesii; assembly: GCA_001517045.1. Classification (NCBI taxonomy): domain Eukaryota; kingdom Viridiplantae; phylum Streptophyta; class Pinopsida; order Pinales; family Pinaceae; genus Pseudotsuga; species Pseudotsuga menziesii. The sequence goes on along the minus strand of LPNX010995695.1, from coordinate 147,954 downwards.
TTGCATGACTTTTTTGGTCATGATGCTGAAACCAGATATTGAGTCTAACATACAATTGTGTAGAAGAAGATCTCCCATCATCAATGATACGTAGAAAGGGGGATGATATTCTTTTCTTGGGTCCCTAGTATGTAGAACTATAGGTGGATCAGTAAAGACATTATTCGAAGTCCGCTCCATGGTATCAAAAAAAGTGACTTTTTAGGGGTAATAGGCTTTAAAGGACTTGAAGAACTTTCTTCAACTTGAGGATCAACATTACTCTACGGCTCTAGGATTTTCAAAAGTCTCTCTCTTTGGCAAGGGATTTTGCATAATTCAAGGACCGAAACAGGGAATTTTGTATTCGCTAACCAATTACCTAAGTCAAAACTTAAATCAACATTTTTTTTTGTTTCAACTTCTTTGGGAGGATTAGGAGCTGTTGCATTAGGAATATTCTATGAAGAAGACCCCTTTCTTTGATAAGTTATCCCTTTGAAGTTCTGGGTATTGTTGATCTACTCGGCTGAAGGCTTCTCTCCATAGTACTGAGTTAGGTTGTCAACTTTCTTTTCATAACAATTGGACTGTGGCCAATTTCCTATGGGGATGTTGGGGATGTCATCTATGTTATTGATAAAGTCAGGCTTGCTTGTCGACGTATTCAGACTGCAACCTTCAGGATGACCATGATCCTAAACATAGCATGCATAGTGGCAGCCAAATTCCTCATGGAAATATTTGCATGCTCTGGAAAAATGGTTTATACTGCTCAACCATGTTAGAGGCCTATAGCTGATGGGGAGGCCTATGCTCATGGTTGGGAATCTTGGCAAGAAAGGTTCTAGGAGTGGACTGAGTCTGAGTTCTTTCCATTGTGATCACCCTATTTTGAATTTATTTTAACTGTGCTAAGTGTTTCTGCTCTGCCTTCTCCATATTTTTCTTCATCTCCCTCTTCATCTCAATCATTTGTTTTTCATAGGCATCCTTCATAGCTGATAAAGGATCCTTGTCTTTTGGTTCACTGATTTTCAACAGAGTTGAAGACCTTGAATAAGTGTGGAGGTTAGATTCACTAGATGACTGCGTGTTTAGATCAATCTTGATTGCCATCTCCTGAGCCTGGAGCAAGTTAGTAGGCTCCTTATCTCTGATCTGGTACTGCATTTTTCCACTAAGTGCCTCAATGTAATAGACCAGGATGGTTGGTTTAGTTGGGGCATACTTAGTAGGAATAGCTTTTGATAATTCTGTGAACCTAGTATTGAACTCATCCATTGTTTCCATGTCCTTCTTCTTTACGTTGGTCAAGGACGCAAGTTGATGTCGAGGTTCTTTCTTTTCACCGAACTTGTTGGTGAAAGAAGTTTTGAAAGCTGCTAGACTATCAAAGGCATTGTCTAGTAAATTGCTATACTAGTCATTCGCCTTTCCATCCAGAGATAGAGATAATAACTTCATATACACATCATCATGTTCACTGACCGGATCATTGACATAAGTGTTGATACACCTAGAAAAGTTCCTAAGGTGCATGGCGGAGGTAATGGCATTAGTGCCTGTATACATCGGGAGCTTCTCAACAGCTTTGTCTGGAAGACGATGGGGTTGACCTGCTATCTCAGAAAAGTCAAGCTAAGTAAAATACTTTCCCATTATGTCAAAAATAGTGGTATTAGTGTTTTCATGAAATAAAATGTGGATGTCTGAAACAGACTCAGATCCAAGTTCTGCAAGGATCCTGTGAGAATATAGTTTGTTTAATCTCCTCCTAAAGACCTTTTCGGGGTCAGGGATGAAATCGACCAAACCTATAGAGTTTCTTCTAGTAGAATACCTTGAGGTGTTAACTGATAGCAGAGTCGCTAGGTGGACTTAAGTCTAATTTCGGAGAGTGATTGGACTAAAAATCTACCAAAAAGGGAAAAAAGGTAAAAACTAAAAGAAACAAAGGTCATCCAGGAACAAAAAGATTTGTCCCCAGCAACGGTGCCAAAAGATGTTGTCCACCGATTGCACACTAACAGTAGAAATATTCCAAAAGCTATCTCCTCACTTCAAAACATGGGAGAGGCGTGACCTTGGGGGCAAGTATAGAGATAGGCATTGTCACCTACTCCTAGCTCCTCCGCTTAGGCTAACTCCTAACGAAGCCAAGGGGGGTAGTCCCTAACAAAGAGTTTTCTATGGATCAATGTTTAAGTTAATTTTTAAGATGTTTTTGGATGTGGATTGGTGTTTTTTATGAGTTACTTGTGATTAGAAATGATTAAGTTTATGAATGTGACACGTAAATCAGAGCAATCCATGTTTCTAGCAAGAGATTGAAAGATAAGCAAATATTCTATACTTGTAACTTAAGTATTCAGATATAATCAACAAAAATAGTCCATAGACAGTTGATCAAGATAGAAGATTACTCAATTATAATGAAGGACCAATGCCTTATGGAGTCAAATAAATGTGTGAAATAAAGTCTAGGAATTAAGCTAGTGCATATTAGGTTTTGCAAATGCTTTTGGTAGATTTTAAGAATTTTAAAAAATTCTCTTGATTAGGGTGTCAACGAAGGTTTGTCAAAGCTAGGAGACTCTTCTAGGTTTCCTCCGTTTAAGACATGTTGGGCCCACCCAGTATCCCAGGCTGATATTGTCAAGTGACCAGCTAGCCGAGAATCTAAGACAGAGGGAGGTTCTGGTGCCTCTAATAGGAAGTACTTTGGAAGGATCCCTACAATGCCAGTGCATTGGTTAAGGGTGTTTAAGGGTTATTAAATTTCTCTTGTAGGGTTTAAAGATCCAATGCTGTTTCTGGGTATTTCGATCTAGGATCGGTCAGAGCATACTACGACAAGGAGGGAAGGGAGTTAATTAATTAAAGGGGTATGTGTGTTGAAGATTTAATTAAAACAATTAATTAGACTCTCTGATAAAGAGTTCTCTTGACCCCGTCTTATGACAGTGGTTCAAGAGACTTAGCTAATCTATATGCAGCTAATGCAGGGATTGTGCAAACCTAGGATGCTCTCTGATAGAGAGTGCTCTTGACTTGTTTTGTTGCAAGTTCAAGAGTCTTAAATAATTAATTGATTAAACAAGCACAACAATTAAGATGAAAGTGGTTGATTAAACTCTCCGACAGAGAGCACTCTTGTTCCACCTTGTGGTGAGATTCAAGAGATTTTGGTTCTTTTTATGATTTGACAATTATATAACAAGATACCAAAATGCAATAATAAATCTAGAAATTAGTGTTTATGCTAAGGAACAACTAGCAACTAGAAAAAAATGGAAACTAAGACTAAGTAAGGAACTAAACTAATTGCTTAAAGGAAACTACACTAAAAAATCATGAAAAATGACACAACACCCTTCCCCCAAATAGGGGAAATATAAAAGAAAGGAGACTTACTCCCAGTAGCCCTTTTTATTAGTTTTTTACAATGATGATGTGTTATTTTCTTCTTGGAAGAACATGTAAAGAAGGGGGTTGAGAGAAGAGGGAGAGAGTCTTTTTGTTCTTTTGCACTCCTTGCTTGCTTGTGGCCTTTCGGCTCTCCTTCACTTGCCTAAAACTAAGAGCTCTAGACATACACTTTTTATAGGATTAGTTGATAAAAAATAACTTGAAAATAAATCTACAAACTAGATAAAAACAACTACCCAAACTTACTGAAAAGAAAGGAGAGAGGCAAGAGAGGGGGAAATGGAGTGAAAAGAGGACAAAAGGAAATTCAAATAAGGCTGGAAACTAAGGGAGAAAGAGGGCTGCAAATCAGAGAAATAAGGATGCAAATGAGGGTGAAAAAGAATGAAATTACAGCCCAAAAGATGGCCCAAAAGGAGGATATAAAGGGGCTGCAAAAATTGGAAAAAGGAGGCAAAAAAGGGCTGTCCAAAAGGGTAAAAAGTGGGGAAAAGTGGACAGCGAACTAAGGGAAGGAATGGCTACAAACAGAAGGCCTAAAAGGCTGCAAAATGTAAATAGGGCAGCCAACCGGGGCAAAGGCTAAGTGAATGAATGTTCACTTTAGCCAAAATGTGCCCTAACCCCAAGGAAATAAAGATTTTATAAAAATTTGAGAGATGAATAATATGAAAGAAACACTCAAAACTGTGGTACTTTGATGGCGTTTTGATTCTTTTGGATCTTGAAAATTTGGAAGTTTCTTTGGCTTCGAGAGGAGAGGATGCACCTGATCTCAAAATCCTACTCGCTTCAATGAGATGACCTGTACAATTTCAACTCAATACTTGCAAACAATGGATTAGATCATGTATGTTTGGTAAATAAAAATATAAAGAGCATGCCATACAACTGAATAATCGATGATACTTTAATTCATAGAAACAAAACCATAAAAGATCAAATTGTAACATCAAATAATCAATCTTACGTGCTTATAGAATCCTTCTAAAGCATGAGCTATTATCCAATCCTAAGCAATAAAAGACAAAAATTGAAACATTTCACCTCATTCGCCAATTGTTCATCCACATTCATACACCATGTATGCCTCCAAATCCTTAAAATTTAATATACGGTTGCAAAAGTAACAAGTATTATAGTAACTCACCAGAGGTTCTTTGCATAAAGATCCTTCTGAATTAGAGCTAAAGGAGCCTCTATTTGTACAATGAGAGAGTGCTAAAACCCTAAAACCAATCCTCATAACCTAACCATCCTGGGCTCCTAAACAGAATAGATAGACCTAAATCAAAGAATCAGGAGTGAGGGGAGGCGTCCACCCAGGAAAGGTGCCCCCACTCCAACCTGAACCATCAAATCTAGCCATAGATGAAGCCACATGTGTGGGAGGCACAACCGAGAGAGAGAGGGGCGTGAGCTGTTGAAGGAGCCATTTGAAATGTTGGTAAACCCACCTTTTAGGTCTGGAAGGATCCTCAGCTAGGTTTGGGAAGCCTACTGATGGTGTAAGCTTCATTCTTCACCTCGATCAAATCACCAAACCAATGAGTGCTCTCCATCTCATTCTTTAGTTGGAGATGACATGTTTGCTAACTGATAACAAATTAATTTCTCTCTTAATGATGACTGAAGATGAGTTATGATAACTCCAATCATCATAAGTGTTCCATGAGATGTCATTTAGCCTTTTATTTTACTGAATTTGGATTAATTTGGAGAGTTTTAGTTTTCTCCAAAATAATCATTTTTTAATAAAAATTCATTTTTTTACTCAAAACTGACTTTTTTGAGAAAAAAGGAATTATGTGTCCGATTGTTGATCTGAAAGTTGGTTCTGACTAGCTAAATGATCAAGAATGATTTTTGGCTTAAGGTTAGAGCCTTGAATCACTGAATTCAGAATTTGGATGACCGACTTACCATGAACGGGTTTTTTCCATTTAATTTATGGAAAAATTAACCCAAAAAGCTTAGGAAAAGTAATTAAAATTAAAAAATTAAAAAATTAAATTTCCTTGTTCAAAAAAGATTTTTTAAATTTTTTTTAAGCGTCCAGATGACTTAGGACATAACCATGATCTACCTAAATAATTTCTATTAGGTTTATAACACTTAGTTGGGCTCTAATAACCCCCCAAGGCCCAGAATTCAACTTCGGGCATTCCAGCTTTGGAGGAAGCGGGAGAAAACGTCGTCAATTATACTCGGCTAAAGGTAAAGCATAATTGTCAGGGGAAAAAACTCCTTGGAATACCTTATTTGAGATTCTACATCTTAGGATACCGAACCACTCAAAAAATACCATACTAGCACATTTATTACAAACCCCGCGGGGCCATGGTCAAAATTATTAAAATAAAAAAGTGGCTAGCCAATATTGGTTAGACATGCAGATGGATCAACTGATATAATGGAATCAGAATTCGAACAAGTCTGTCAACTGAAAGCTCCTCAGGTAACCCAAATATGGTACAAAAAATTTGGTAACACATTGGAAGCCATTTTACTCATTTTTATTGCATTGGGAGAAGATTTGGTGCATTTTCCCCAAGGGTTGAAATTGTGACTTGGGAGTTGTTTTGGAAAGAGTCATAACAGCCTGTATAAATTGAAACATGATGCATATGAGACTTTGAAAATTTCATTTACACATACCCATCCTCTTTTCAGAAATTCAAGTGATTTGGGATCATTTTTGAAGTCATTTCCGGCAATTATCTTGGGGGGATTGGAGCCCCAATTTGCTAGTAAATAATCCTACTTTGAATAGAACATTAAATAAGTTTGTAGATGTAATTTGGAAGTCAAAAAACATACATGAGAATTATATTTAATTTATATTATCATTCATGTACCTTCATAGAAAATTTGGAAGCATTTGAGTTAATTTGGAGGTCTAGACATCAAAACTAGTCAAGAGCCAAAATTGAGAAAAAAATGGAAAATTGGGCATTTTAATAAAATTCCAAAAAGGGGACATTACAGTGGTATCAGAGCATGATATTGGAACCTGATTTGGTATAATATTTATGAGTACAATAATTCAAGGACCACCATTATGTATTGAAACCCAGAAGTTCTTTTGTTGAAGAGGGAAAAAAAAAGTAGGAGAAGAAGGCAATTTTTTGGAAACTATGACTAGGCATGAAAAGAGAACCTCATATGATGGTGAGGAGATAATAAAAATAATGGAACCTATATTTTAAGACATGACCAATAATATTATGAAATGATTTGAATTTTTGGCTATCCGAAGTTGGGAAAAATATATTGATTTTAAGAAAACCAATGAGAAAAATGCATTAGCTTGTTTGAAAGAGAAAAAGGAGGAGACCCATGAACACCTAGTTCTGAAATAGGTGGAGTAGAAGAAGTAGTACATGAATATGATTGAAATTCACTCCCAAGTGAATCTAAAAAATATGAAGAGACATCACATGAGTATGAAGAAGTTTTTAGTGAAAATACTGAAGACAATTTTGAGACACATGTTACCTTGGAAATGAAACAAAGAGCATCTACTGATGGATGCTAGAACTATGAAAGAGTACCTGCTGATGGTTTCTCACAAATATATGTTGGTTACACAGATATCAGATTTCAAAATGTTTCTGCAAGCCAAAATTCCATTAAACATGAAAACAAAGACCTTGTAGTAGTTGAAGAAGAAACAAGATCAACTTCCCCATCACCACTTGAGCTTCATGAAGTTGGTCCAAGCAAGAAGGAAGAAGATGAGGAGATTCATTTGCAAGAGCCTCATTTTATTGAAGGGTCCTTAAATATAAATGAAAATAAGATCCCATAGGCCCTTAGCATACTCCATGACACTCAAGCATTGGTATCAAATTCTTGTTGGAGGGCTACTTCCTTGGAGGAGCCATCCTTCCTTGAAGACATGGAGAAGATCCAAAGAGTAATGTGCAACATCAAAGGTAATTTCATTTCTTTTATTTTTGATAGAAAAAATTTCATTGATATTAGTGAATGCTTACATGAATCCTAATTGAAGAATAATGAAGTTATTCATAAGCTCACAATTCAAAATGAGCAACTTCTTGAAAAGTTGCAAGACACTTGTTTTTCCTCTGATGTTTCAGATTTTCATAAGGTAGATTGCTTGGAGTATTCTCATGACATGATGGATCATGAGAAATGTGAAAAATTGCAGGTTCTTGATGTTATTGAGGATGATAGTGATGAGATCCAATCACTAGTAATGGTGGAAGAGGAACTTGAGTTGCCTCTTGAAAATGGTTACACAATTTTTGAAGAAGTGTATAATTCCACCACCTTGGAACCAACCCATGAGGAAATTTTTGCTTTTTTTAGGGAGGTGCATAATCCTACCCATATGGGTACTTCAAATTATGACAAATTTGCACTTACTGATCATTTGGGTGAGTTGGTTCTTTCTCCTACATCCTACACTTCTAAATTTCGCAGCAGTCATCCTAATGAAGTATGGGTGAAAGGTTTCTTTTTGATGGTGCCACATGAAGAGCATGGACATTATATTTCTCCTTTTGATGATGGAATTAATATAGAACCATATTATTTACATTTTCAGTAGCATCCTTTTTTACATTATGATTATACACATCTACATGGGTGCACCTATGATGTTCACTTGAGTCACTTGGAGACTCATGATTTTCCTTGCTCCTTTCCTAGTCTATTTGAAGTTGGAGGAAATTCATCCCACACTTGGGTGAAGAGTTATATGATTGAAGAAAAATATTAATGGCAGCAACATCCTATGATTTTACATGATGATATACATATTCATGAGTGTATTGATGAGACTTCTTTGAGCCACTTGAAGTATTCATGTTTTATTTGCTCCTTATTTGGTTCATATTTTTGTGGAGGTTCTTCATTCACTTCTTGGATGAAAGAAAAAATGGCTGATTCTTATTTTGATGCATATTACATTATTTGGGAGCAGAATTATAGGACATGGGATCCTCACCTATGTCATTGGAGCATATTTGATTGGTCACTTGAAGCATTTTTGTACTTGGTAAATGGTAGTCTACTCAATGGGAGGTATAAGCACTTTCATGATTTCTTGGTGAGGCACCTCCTTGATATACATTCTTATTATGTTCTTATATAATTTGATGATATATATTATGCACTCATGATGTTTGGAAGAATTCATACAAGAAAATTGGATCCATGAATTCTCTTTCCAAATCGTATGGGTTGGAGAGCACTTTTAATTGTTGGAGTGCAATGCAAGCAATGGGACCTTGGGATAGTTTTTAGTCCCATTGATTACAAATTCTTTGGGAAAAAAGCAGTATGGGAGATGGATTTCCCATTTAATAAGGTGATGTTAATCATACTATCTCAGAAGCAATCATGGTGGTTCCTCTCTAAAATATTCATGGAATCTCAAAGACTCAAGGTGGGAAGCTCAGTGGCAACTTAAAAGAATCATACAGAAAGTAGGTTCTTCAACAACCATGTTTGAAATTGCTTGAGGACGAGAAATATTGGGAAGGGAGGATTTGTAAGGTCCCAAATTTTTCATTGTGTCACGACAGAAAAATCACATTTTCCATATTCATGAAAGTTTTCAAATGGATGCTAAAAGTCAAATAACTGCCAAGGAGGAAATCACTAGTTTCCTAGGTTGGGGGTGGAAGCTTTGAGATTTGGAATAAGGGGGATAATAAATGATGTTTAGACATTATAAGGGGATAAATATTTAATAATAAATCTTATTAAATAAATACAAGATAAAATGGAAGTGGAAATGGAGCATGAAGACACATGGAGACTATGGGGCCCACACTAGCTAGAATTCCTATGTTAAATGGTATCTTTCGCTTGCAAATTCAAATATATGGGAAGCCTAATGTTTTTATATGGATTATAAAGTTAATATACTTGTACATATACTTCATAGGTCAAATTTTGGATGAATTGTAACTTACATTGGAGAGGAAGAGCCAAATGGGAGTTTCATGGACACTTGGCTAGATTTCCCTTACATTTATGACATCTATAACACCGATGATGGATATTATATGATATTTATGACAAAAAAAATATATAAAGGATGAAATACTGACATAATGACATGTGAGGCCTGAATAGAGCATCTTGGAGGTCGAAATTGGGAGTTGGAGAAGGACAAGAGGCTCCTACTCAATTTTGGGAGAAGAGGGAAGGTGAAGAGAGAGGCCACATGGCATAGCATGAGTAGCCACACCAATTAGACTTGGATTTGGAACCTTATAATACCAATAATGTTTATAAAATATAGGGATAATCCATGAGAAGAATCTTTTGCTCATTTGTGAATTGTGATAGCTAGTGGATGACTAGTTTTCTTGCTTAAGCCAATTTCGAGGGTGAAAGATTCCCATCGTAGTTAGTGTTTGGAAACACCACTAAAGTATTTAATGGAGATTTAATGGAGTATTATTTTCAGTTTTAATCTATAGGAAATCATGTGGATTCTTCTATGGCAGCACTCTCTCTCAACTATTTCTAGTTTTCACACCATATTCATTCCAATGGAGGGATTGCGCTTTGGGTGAGCTATTGATATATTTGGGGAATATTATAATGACAATTATATTATGTGCTGATTTATATTCTCTGTGTTTCATTTTAAGAATACTCTCAGGTATAAATACCCAAATAATTCATGTAAAAATGTTGAACAATGAAGAAATAGTGTCATTTCCCCACTATCTTGTTGTGAAACATTATAATGCTGATGATTTTGAATTGGGAGAGAATTTCATTGTCCATTTATAATTGTAATCATTTAAATATTATCTTTTATTAATTATCAAAAAGTTTCAATTCTAAATTACCAATATTTGTATGTCAAAAAGACTCTTAATGAGCAAATAATGACCATTTCCACTCCATTTTGATATATGCCATGGTAATGCTTATTATTTCAAATGGAGGAATGTATATATGATAAATTTATGATGGATGGAATTTAATTAATGTTAATTTAAATTATCATGTTTATTAATTAATCATTGGAAGCCATTTTACTCATTTTTATTGCATTGGAAGAAGATTTGGTGCATTTTCCCCAAGGGTCGAAATTGTGAATTGGGAGCTATTCTGGAAAGAGTCATAACAGCCTGTATATACTGAACCATGATGCATATTATAATTTTAAAATGTCCCTTACACATACCCATAATCTCTTCATAAATTAAAGTGACTTTGGGATCATTTGTGAAGCCATTTCCGGAAATTACCTGGGGGGAATTGGAGCCCCAATTTGCTAGTAAAGATTCCTACTTTGAACAAAACATTAAACAAGTTTATAGATGTAATTGGGAGGTAAAAAAATATACATTATAATTATATTTAATTTATATTATCATTCATCTACCTTCAGAGAAAATTTGGAAGCATTTGGGTCAATTTGGAGGTCTAGACATCAAAACTAGTCAAGAGTCAAAATTGAGAAACATTTGGAAAATTGGGCATTTTAATAAAATTCCAAAAAGGGGACATTACAGTGGTATCATAGAATGATATTGGAACCTGATTTGGTATAATATTTATTATTAAAATAATTCATGGACCACTATTATGTATTGAAACCCAAAAGTGCTTTTGTTGAAGAGGAAAAAAAAAGTAGGAGAAGAAGGCAATTTTTTGGAAACTATGACTAGGCATGAAAAGAGAACCTCATATGATGGTGAGGAGATAATAAAAATAATGGAACCTATATTTTAAGACATTACCAAGAATATTATGAAATGATTTGAATTTTTGGCTATCCAAAGTTGGGAAAAATATATTGATTTTAAGAAAACCAAGGAGAAAAATGCATTAGCATGTTTGAAGGAGAAAAAGGAGGAGACCCATGAACCACCTAGTTCTGAAATAGGTGGAGTAGAAGAAGTAGTACATGAATATGATTGAAATTCACTCCCAAGTGACTTTGAAAAATATGAATAGACATCACATGAGTATGAAGAATTTTTTATTGAAAACACTGAAGATAATTTTGAGACACATGCTACCTTGGAAATGAAACAAAGAGCATCTACTGATGGATGCTTGAACTATGAAGGAGTACCTACTGATGGATTCTCACAACTCTATGCTGGTGACACAAATATCAGATTTCAAAATGTTTCTGCAATCCAAAATTCCATTAAACATGAAAATGAAGACCTTGTAGCAGTTGAAGAAGAAACAAGATCAACTTCCCCATCACCACTTGAGCTTCATGAAGTTGGTCCAAGTAAGAAGGAAGAAGATGAGGAGGTTCATTTGCAAGAGCCTCATTTTCTTGAAGGGTCCTTAAAGATGAATGAAAATAATATCCAAGAGTCCCTTAGCATACTCCATGACACTCAAGCATTGGTATCAAATTCTTGTTGTAGGGCTACTTCCTTGGAGGAGCCATCCTTCCTTGAAGACATGGAGAAGATCCAAAGAGAAATGTGCAACATAAAGGTAATTTCATGTCTTTCCTTTTTGATAGGAAAAATGTCATTGAGATTAGTGAATGTTTACATGAATCCTACTTGAAGAATAATGAATTTATTCATAAGCTCACAATTCAAACTGAGCAACTTCTTGAAAAGTTGCAAGACACTTGTTTTTCCTCTGATGTTTCAAATTTTCATAAGGTAGATTGCTTGGAGTATTCTCATGACATGATGGATCATGAGAAACGTGAAAAATTGCAGGTTCTTGATTTTCTTGAGGATGATAGTGATGAGATCCAATCACTAGTAATGGTGGAAGAGGAACTTACAGTTGCCTCTTGAAAATGGTTACACAATTTTTGAAGAAGTGGATAATTCCACCACCTTGGAACCAACCCATGAGGAAATGTTTTATTTTTTTAGGGAGGTGCATAATCCTACCCCTATGGATCCTTCAAATGATGACAATTTTGCACTTACTGATCATTTGGGTGAGTTGGTTCTTTCTCCTACATCCTACACTTCTAAATTTTGCAGCAGTCATCCTAATGAAGTATGGGTGAAAGGTTTCTTTTTGATGGTGCCACATGAAGAGCATGGACATTACATTTCTCCTTTTGATGATGGAATTAATAGAGAACCATATTATTTACATTTTCAGCAGCATCCTTTTTTACATTATGATTATACACATCTACATGGGTGCACCTATGATGTTCACTTGAGTCACTTGGAGACTCATGATTTTCCTTGCTCCTTTCCTAGTCTATTTGAAGTTGGAGGAAATTCATCCCACACTTAGGTGAAGAGTTATATGATTGAAGAAAAATATTATTGGTATAAAAATCCTCTGATGTTACATGATGATATACATATTCATGAGTGTATTGATGAGACTTCTTTGAGCCACTTGAAGTCTTCATGTTTTATTTGCTCCTTATTTGGTTCATATTTTGGTGGAGGTTCTTCATTCACTTCTTGGATGAAAGAAAAAATGGCTGATTCTTATTTTGATGCATATTAAATTCTTTGGGAGAAGCATTATAGGACATGGGATCCTCACCTATGTCATTGGAGCATATTTGATTGGTCACTTGAAGCATGTTTGTACTTGGCAAATGGTAGTCTACTCACTAGGAGGTATAAGAACTTTCATGATTTCTTGGTGAGGCACCTCCTTGATATACATTCTTATTATGTTTTTATATACTTTGATGATATATATTATGCACTCATGATGTTTGGAAGAGTTCATACAAGAAAATGGGATCCAGGAATGTTTGGAGGAATATCTCGAGAGGTTCATTTATACATTACATAATTCTAAATATAATGAACTCTGAGAAGATGTAGTACGTACACTTTTCCTTAAGGGGATCTCTGAGGACTTGTTAGAAAGTATTAATATCATGGCAGCTGGTGATATTTATGATAAAACTTTTTCACAGATTGGTGAGATGTGTAAAAATTATTCTAGCAATAGGGGAAAAGTTGCAAAAAAAATTTGAGAACCTTTTAGTAGAAATATAAGAGGAAATGTTTCTAGTTCAAGAGGTATTACAAGAGTAGAGATAGGAAACCTATTGGATAATTTTAATACTGATATATTAGGAGCAATGGGTTCTCAACTAGATGCTTTACAAGCCAAGAAGAGGGAGGATGTAGAATGAGTGGAAATGAGTATCGTTTGTCCAAGATGTAGAACTAAACATCCCCACAGGGAATGTCCATTAAACAACATCTCTGTATGTCACATCTGTACATAAGAGAATCCAAAGGATAACTACCCATATTTTCCTGGGTTGCAAGCCATCTATAAGAGTGGGGATGTAGCTAAAATATCTAGGAGGCCTCCTTGGAAACCTAGATAGCAACCAACATATATGAAATTTCCACCACAACCTCCGCTCTATTATCCCCTGTATCAACCACCTTAACAATGGAACAATTCAAGCTGGTAGAATTGGCCACCTCAGTATCCTCCTCCTCAATTTCCACAATAGCAATATTGGTCACAAGGATGGAGAGGAAAAACATATCCTCAGTCACAACTTGTCACTGCACCTAATCATCCTTATCCTCATAATCAAACAAATTTCCAGCAAATGACGCCTGGATTTGTACCTCCAGTTCCTTTTATCACACAACAACCTCATCACTTTTAGAATGCAAATCCTCCTCAACCGACATTATTACCTACACAGCCGATACCTAACCCTAATAATAAATCAACTCAAGCTCTTAACAGCATTGAGTTGAAAACTCTTCCCTCATACCTTATATCGATTGTCCCTATACATGAAATTCAATTATGATTGAGAAGAGTTACAAATAATAAACCCAAGTCATTAGTCACCATTCAAGAACCAAACCAAGAAGAAGAAGATTCAAGTGAACCCATGAATGATGCTATTTTGGAGGATGTGAACATTCCAAAGGTTCCAGTACACACCCATCCTCCACAAGAAACTATTCAGGAGAAAAGAATTCCTCCATTTCCAGAAAGATTAATAATAGAAAGACATGTAGTTCATCAGGAGTATACCATTTTGAATGAATTAAAGAACATTTGTATTAAAGTCCCTCTATTACAAGCTATTAAATATATACCAATTTATAGTAAGGTAATAAAATAGCTTTGTATTAATCATCCAGGAAAGAAGAAAAATGACCCTCTTACAATTCATGTTATAGGAGAAATGTCTAAATGTATGACAGGTCAGTCCCGGATTGCAAAATGTAAAAATCCAGGAGCCCCAGTAGTGACTGTAATTATAAACAACACTGCCATAGAGAATACATTAATTGATTTAGGATCTACTATTAACATGATGACCACCATAGTTTTAGAAGTTTTACAGTTAGGAAAATCCCTATGACCTACTCCTTCCATCCTAGAACTAGCAAACCACACTACGATAAAACCTGGTGGAGTCCTGGATGACATTGTTTTATCAGTAGCTTCATCGAAATACCCTGTCAACTTTATGGTTGTAGAATCAAAGGATCCTTCTAAAGGACATCCTATGATCTTAGGAAGACCTTAGCTAGCTATTGCAGATGCTTTTATAGGGTGTAGGGATGGAGAGATGACTATTTCCAACGGGTTGTCCACACAAAGACTTATTTTATACCCCCTAGCACAACCAATAACTGAAAATTCATGGTGGTTAAATTGTTCTTTTGGGGATGAATACTTTGATGATCCTCCCTTCCTAGTGATTTTTCCTTGGCACTTCAGGAGCAGACCATTGAGAATGTATTAAACCACTTTGTTTCTTCGACAACCTGTACAGATTTCCCTCAGTGCTTTGCTCAACTTGATTCGATTTTTGGAGATAAGTTTCAAGAGAATATGGCTCTCTCAATGTTTACAGAAACACCTTGTGTCTTCACAATTAAAGAGCATACAAGACCATATACCATACCTTGTGAGGTTGGCCTTGAGAAATTTTTACATATAAACGTAGGATTAAGTGAAAACCGACAAGCACAACTTCTTAAAGTTTTTAAGAAACAAGCTGAAGCATTTGCATGGGAATACACTGATATGAAGGGTATACTGTTATACCCAAATCCTGTCACCACCATGTGATAAGAACCTTAACTCCTATGTTTTCCCTTAATCCCAGTACTTAGAGTGGAAACCTACTTTGTTTGTCAATTCTACATGAAAAAACTCATCATCGCGCTTTCCCTGTGGCCCATGAGCGGTACCTTGTGTGCACCACCTATATCCTGTTTTCCATAAGCGGTGCCATCGCCAATGGTCTTTGGTCCATAAGCTTTTCTCATCTAAACTGATCTATCATAAGAGAAGAAAAGTGATACCCTGGGTAAAATGGGAAAAAGAGAAGTTTCTCAAGGCTTCTAGATCATGAGCCTCGTGTCCTCCCTTATCCCTATCATTTTGGGTCAGTTGAGATCAAGATCCCCCATCATAGGATATTAGAGCCACCTCATCCACAAATATCTCAACTATTCCTATCCATTGAGCCTTATAAATACAAGCTCATGTCCATAGTTGAGGGGGAGAATTATAGAGGTATTGTTATGCTGTTGGATTGACCACTTAGCCCAAGCCATTGGAGATCATAGAGAGCAAAGTTGGAGCTTATGGGGATGAAGTGTTTTTTTCATGGAGATTCTTGTTGACACTAAGGCAATGGTTGTAAGCTTCTCCATACATCTTTAATGCAAAGTTGATTTCCGTCCCACATTACTGTTGTTTTGATTTCACATGTACATGTTTTTAGATTCCTTAGTCACTAACATGGATAAATAGATGATTTTTTGGTATCTTTGATGTCTTTGCATTTTTGATCTATTTGTAGGTACATAGGTTCAGTATCGAAGCAACATTCCAGGTGTCTACGACATCCAAGGAAGGTCTTCATCCTTTTATGTTCACTCATTTGTTCTGGATCTGAACCATTTAGACCAGAGGAATAAATTCTATTCATAGAAGGTGAAATATTCCTGGTTACAAATCTGACGACTCTGCTGGGGAACAAATCAAATTTTAGTTGATATGATCTTCCTCATTCCTTGAACTCTTGTCCAAATCCAGGCTCCATCTCCAACTTTGTTCAGTCAGATATGCCATCTGACTTAGTGAATTTTGGTTTGAAACTTTCAGATCTGTTCGAATCTGAATTATTTCGACTTTTTATGCTCTTTTTTACTGTCAATCCATCAATTTTTTCCTTGATCTGATCAATTTCTAACTTGATCTTTTGTTTTCCTTTTGTTTTGGATCTATTCAGGGAACTACTCATGCACTATTGGAAATGACCGGTTCCACCGCCTAAACTCTTTTAGCCATAAGCGGTGCTTCCTCCTGAGTCCCTTTATCCATGAGTGGTGCTCGTCCGGAACCGCTCTGTGAAGACCCCTCCAGCGTGGTGCCAGATAGGCCCTGTTCCAGACTTTGTATTTTGATTTTTTGTGTGTTTTTGGCTTGCTTTTTTATGAAAATGTAGTGTATTTTTTGGCCATGAATTGTATATTTCGATTGTTATATTCCCTCTGCATTCAAAGAGAGTTTATGTTTATTGCAATGGAGTTTACATTATTTTATTTGCTTGAAACCTATTGCTCTTTTCTGTAGATATTATTCATTGGAATTGGAAATATACATTTCATTTTCATAAGTAGGTTTTGGTTTGTTTTGGACTTGGAATGCATGAGTGATCCATGTTGTTTTGAGTCTTTCTTTGCTTGAGTGATTGTTGTTTCCTTTTGCATGCTGATTTTTTTCAGTGCTTGGTAGGTTTTGCAGCTGCAACATTTTCCCAAAATTCAAAAAAATTTGGGACCCTCCTTTTGCTTATCTTGGTTTGACTTTTGATTTGGTTTGATGATTCTGTAGAAAGATTATTCCTAATGCCATAAATGTTTCAATTTACCTTGCCATCAAATGCATTTTGAGTGTTTGAGTCAGAAGTTTAGTGACTTGCGCTCCTGCCGTTGCGGAGAAGTAATAAGCAACTAGCTCCGATATTTTTCTCCGATGCACTTTGTCTCAATCGGTAGTCATTTGGTTTTTCGTCGGAACATATTGTCTCTAAGTTTTTCGCGGTTGCGGATGGCGCATCACCTTAATTTTTTCGATCCCGTCAATTTATTTCACCGATCCTTATGTTTCGGCATTTGCCGTTGTAGCTTCAAAAAGCGTTGTCTTTCTGGTCATTAAGTTGGTTTGTCCTCCGATTTAGATTTTTCCCATTACAGAACGTGATGTCTCTTATGTTTCTGTTATTACGGCTCCCCATATTCTATTGCTCTGATGCTTAGTCTTGTGAGCTCCGATATTTTGGTTATTTGGTCTTTTCCCGATGCCTCGGCGGCTCTCCCAGTTGCTTTACTGTTAGTTTT
>LPNX010995695.1:109309-123536 GCA_001517045.1 Pseudotsuga menziesii | reverse complement strand
CTTACCTAATGACTTGATATGACTTGTTTACATTATTAATCCTCCCGATCAGAACATCGAGGCATGACCACATGACTCAAATACATAATAGAGACATCCCAGAATAAACATCGGGTTACTATACATCAGATACATAGAAGAATACATTCCGAAGTTACATATACATCAACATTTACCACTCGACGTTATGGGGGGAGATGTCCATTTGATCTCCAATCCTTGCGTTTTCACTGTCCGATGTTTTATCCCGCCACTTATGGTTGACCATATATACATATATATGGGGTCGGGTAAGTTGATTATTCTATTGTTATTTTGGGACTGTCGTTGTGCTGTCGTTTTCAATCGAGCCTACCAGGACCCCCGCTGTCGGTGTACCCTCTTTCCCAGGTGGCTCAATTGTGGAAGCTTAATGGTATTCCTCCTACCAGTCGCGCAGCAGTGTCAGGTAGGCTCTTATATGCATTATCCCATTCCGTTCGACTGGACATTTTGATTATTGTTCCACGGTTAGGTTTTTCACGCCGTTTTCCCTTGGTCCCCGTCATTTACATGTATATATGCTGTGAGTCTTGGTACTATCAGTGGGGGAGTTTTGTTTCCCATGGGGTAGTTTTCTTCCATGGCCATAATGGTTTTCGACCCTACACTTGATGGTTGGGGAAACTGGTGCAGATGGCCGTTACACTGTCTGCACCGGTTTGCCCCATTTTATGATGGGCCGTTCAGGGAAGGTTTTTCATGGCCCCCACTGTGGAATTTCAGACTGGTTGCTCCCAGTCAAGTTACCCGCATCCTTCAAACCAGGGCTGCGTTTTTACCTCACTGTTTTGAGCGACCCGGGTTCACGGTCGGATTCGAACCCGAGCCGGTTTGGGGTAGTATAGCACCGCCCAACCTAAGACTGACCGTAGAATGCACATCTGCAGTGTTTTTCCTGAAACACCCCATTGAGTGGCTAGAATAAGTGCCCATGTCGTTCCACATAGTGCAGTGGTCATGGAACCCATGGAGAGCCTGAGGTTTCTTCATTTTAATGTAGACTTTGTTTCCCACTCATGCATTGTTGACTGAGCTGATTTTAGTGTTAGACAGGAATATTAGCGTGAACATATTTGCTTCATTTAATTAACTGTCGTCATGTTGAACACAGATGAGGTAAAACATTTTACATTGTTATCTCAATCTATGCAATTTATTCAGAAATAGCCTGACAATTACAATTTTATACGTGACAGGAAGATTCCTCCGAACTCGAAATGTCTAAACGTCAAAAGAAGAAGGCCCCTATGGTCGAAGAGAATCCCAGTGTTGAAATCATCACCAAGACTGAATATATTTATGAAGACACCAAATGTATAACTGGTGTTGAGCCTGAGTATCAGTGGGGAGACATCTACAGGTTGATCACACGCCGAGAGGTGCCTGATATAGGGTTTGAGGAAGAAGGCATATACGCTAACATAGAAAGGTCTTCACTGATGAATATTGCTACAATACCAGAGCTCTTTCCATACTCTAAAGTGATTGGGTGGATTATACCTAGGGTAGATGTAACCACTATGATTCTTGAGAATGTTGACAAACAAGGCTATGCTGCCTATAGCCTAGGATATGTAGCCCTGGCCTACCACCTGCCAGAAGCACAAATATTTTTAACTGAAGATTGGCTGAGAAACATCAAAATGGACCTCGTCGAGACCCTCAAGAGAATGCTGATGCCTGGAAGAAACTTTAGAACCTGGCTGATGGGAGAATATAACACTGTGAGCTTAAGGACCCCTTACAGGTTCATTGCCTTAATGCTCAATAAATTTTTTGGGAGAGCTCATGGAAAAAGCTTCAAATTGGAGTGGATGCCGATTATTTTTTATGTCGCGACACAGGGGACCATTTTCAACTGGACCAACATAGTGTCAAATAGTCTTTCATCCTGCATGGCCTCAGCTTTAGGAGGAGTGTCCCAAAAGACGTCAGAATTTTACATGAGCTCCATACTCGTTGATTGCATACTATGCAATCAACCTTTCCCCGGCCTAAGGTGCATCTGGGACAGGGAAAGGATACCTGTTTACTCCGTATACAAGCCACTGTGGGCTCACAAGTACCACAGTCACTACAGGGAGGTCTGTGAACATTTTATCATGCCATTATATACTCCTATTTTCTTGAAAGAATGTGACTGGATGTTAGAAGAGGCATTGTAGGTAATTGAAGAATATGCTGATTACTACCTGACCGAGGAAGGGCTCTATTTCAGAATGTTTGGAGGCTCTAGGGCACCCTCCCTACTACCCAAATATGCCACAGACTATATAATTCATAAAGAGGCAGCTAGGCAAGTCTTCCTATATGGCATAGGAAGCTTTTTATTTGAACATAAGAAGACTGCATATCCCCCTTTTCCTTTCAGGTTGGGGAGCTATAAGTTTACCAGAGTAAAGAAGGCAGATGAATTTGTGGAGGAATTGGAAAAGTTTCATTTTGGTGAAATGCCCTTCCACAAGAATGACTCCCACAACAAGGTTGCTGAAAACTGAAAAGAGTCCAATGTCCATTTTGAATACACTCACCATTGGGACAGAGAAGAGTTCGTCTTCCATAGTGCATTGAACATAACAGCCTTAAGGACAAGGTTCAAAAAGAAGATCACCACCAAGGGTGGAAAGGGGTAGGATGAGCAAGCAAAGGCCGATGAGGAAACCAAGAAAAGAAACGAAGAAGCCCAAAGGTTATCTCAAGAATCCAAAGGGTGGCTGAAGGGAGAAGAGGAAGAGAAAAGAAGAGATGCATAAGAGGTAGCCAGAAAAGCAGAAGAAGATTCCAGAATTGAAGAAGAAGAAAGAAAAAGGAAGCTAGATGAGGAGCTTCAGAAACAGGAGGCATAGAGGATGAAGCTGACCCAGACAACGACAGAATAGTCATCCTCTGACATGGCTGACATTCAGACCCAGGATGTGGAGAACCCTGATGTTCAGGACCTAGAAGTACCTGTTGTTAGCACACTTGGATAGTTTATGGCCCCCACCCTTAGACTGGTCCCCTTTGAACAGAAGATAGGGGAAGAAGTCCCTAATTTTAATACTATCTTCTATGACAAGGAAAGAAAAAGGATAATAAAAAGAACTGAAAAGAAGGTTGAAACAGGGGGTCTGTCTGGTAAGATGATAACTGATACGACTATTGTATATGGAATAGACAGAGACCCCATATTAACTATTAGAGCAGGGGCTACATTGATCCACACTTCAGAGGACAATGTAGATAAAATAATGATAGATCTGGAGCAATCTAAGAAGTCTTCTTCTCAACTAAAAGACACACTAAGAAAGGAGAGAGAATAAAACCATAAATTACAGAGGAAATTTGAAGACGTGAAAAAGGAGATAAAGTCTTCAAAGGCTAAACTTCAAGTTCTCCAAACAGAGAGAAGATCGATGGAGACTGCCTAGGAGTGTTTGGAGAAAATATAGCAAGAATATCAAGAATTGAGGGCAGAGAAAGAACAACTGCTAGGAAAGATAGAAGATCTAGAGCTCCAAAAGACCACCTTGGAGGCAAATGAGAGGCAATCTCAAGAACAAGAGACAAAACTTCAAGAGAAAATTACCTCTCTGACAGAAGCTTTGGAAGAAGCCAAAGAACAACAGGTTAACCTCCAACCTTTCAAGGAACATGTGCTGGCACAGAAAGCCAAGATGCTTCAGTTGCAGACATCCATAGAAGAGGAAAGATGCATAGTTTTGCAAGTAGATGGTCAGTTGGAGGAGATTTTGGAGACCTCCTCATATTTTGTGGATAGATCTCAGGACATCCTAGAGGTCCTGACAACAAGGATGGCAAGACTAGAGAACAACGAAGAAGCTCCTACAGAGCTGCCCTCGAAAGATCGACAGGCCCTTAGGTAAGACTATGACTTATTGGAGTTTTCCATTAACACGGCCGAGGAATTCAAAAAGGCTGTTAGAAAGACAAAAGGGGCATCCACATAATTCTTCAAAAGGCTCCTAATTACCTATAACCGGTGCCAAGTAGAAGCTAAGCATAGACTAGATGCTTTTCCAGAACACAACTTGTTTGTGGAAATTTTGTAGAAAAGGTACCAAGAAGAGGAAAACAAAATACAACACATTAAAGCTCTCAATGACCAGACCTTAAGAAATGAGGTAGATCATTCCGCAGTCAGTGTGCAGCTATTAGAAGATCATCTTCGTTTGAGTGCAGCCAGAATTGAGGCCATCAAGAACCAGGCTACAAAGTTTGAGATAAATATTCATTTTTTGGAACCTTCTGAGTTTGAAGGCATCGCCTCAGAGGCTTTAGCTTGGAATAAATTCCTAAATGCTCAAACGGGACCCTCCTTGTGAATGTTTGTCCATTTTTGTAATATGCTGCAATTTTGTAAACATTTAGTGAAAGTAGGGTTTTGGGAGGCGAAAAGTTGGGGAATCCCAAGAGTTATTCGTAGGCAGCCCAACAGTCTTATTCTTTTTGTATAAATATAGAGGACGCAGAAGAACTGAGGGCCTTTTTGCCAGTTAGACAAGAAAAGACATATTGTAAGAAGAACTACTTTTTTTTGCAATAAAGAATTATTGTTTTCCTGTCGGAGAAAGTTTGGTGGGACGTTCAAATGTTATGCTATGGATTGGTGGAAGATGAACTATTTTGTTTTTCCAGCTTTTTGTCCATTAACTATGAGATCGTTCTAAATCTTAGGGCTTATGTTCTTGTTTGAATGATTTCTGGTTTATTCTATGAAATTACCACCATGAGTAATGAATGCTGTCCATAAGCAATTGGCTATCTAATTGTTTAAATATCTTTAATCGTTCATGTGATGTGGGAAGAAATATCAACTATCTGTAATTTCTCTTTAGAATGCATGTACAATATACATTACTCATTAATAAGTTACAATTTGGCTCCCCGGGGATAGGTAGATAGTTAGATTTACTTTATTACTGTGTATATGATTTAGATGCTTGTGAGTTCTACGACAAGAGGTAAGATCCTATGCATCACTGTGTGACAACTCCTTGCATCTTTTATCACCCTGCATACTAATTAGGCACGTGCATATCATACTTTAAGTCAAAAATACAAATATATACAGTGGACCAGGCCGCAACCGGTAAAACCTTTTAGTTTTGTTACTTGACCTACAGTAGCCGGACCGTAAACCGGACGGATTCCCTACACCAAATAGTCACGGGCTAGTTGGGAATGTTGACTGGGGAGAATCCCTTGCTGTTGTTGCCTGTGAATTTCTAGGCCTCAACAGTAGGAAAGATTGGTTCTTCGTTTCCTTATCCGTTTCAAAGAGAAGTTTTAGTTTTCTCACTCCTTTTCTTTATTCAAAAGCATTGTTGAACGATTTTCTTCTTGTTTTGTGCATGATTGTTCGAAATTCTAGATCTTACTTTCATTAAGAAGAAATCTTTGTTTTTAGCTTTGCGTGCATTAGAGTCAGTTTTGTTTGGAAATGTTAGTGAAATCATCTTTCCATTAAGTTTTTATGCATCTTTTTCAAGCATGAATAGATAGGAAACATTTTTGGTTTATTTCTATTTGATTTTCTCCAGATCTCTTTCTTATTTGCTTTGAAGATTGTTTGGGGTGCATTGATATTTCACTTTTTGTTTGAAAAGATAGAATTGCATTTTCATTTGGGTGTACATTTTTTGGAAGAAAAGAAAATCTCTCTCCCTCAGGTAGAATTTCATTGAAGAGGAAAACTTTTATTATCATATAGACCAATGTGCATCTTCTTTAAATTCAAGTTTTCACTCTATGGTTCCACCTAAACGCACAAGATAAAATTAATGATAGTCCTAGGTTAAAACTTTTAGCAATTTAAGTGATAAGTTAGAGACATGTTTGGGCGTTGTTAAGCGTAGGAGTTGTCATTACTTCTCCACACTACAACCTAGGACTCGCGCGGTTCTTTCACCTACTATCAGGATATCAAACGACCTTTCACGTACCCTTGAGGTATATAGAAAGGTACTTCACATACTCAATTGTATATAGGAAGGCCCCTTGTGAATGGTTGTGCATTAGAAATCACTACTACCGATTTGAGCTCCCACTTACCTTGCGTATATCGGGAGACCCTTTTAGGAATCCTCAAACCATCTGAGTTATCCTTTTGGCCTATCCTGTGAGGTTCCTGACTCTTATCCACTCCTTTCACATGTTTTCTTGTTGCTTTTAGTTTGAGCAGTACTTGCTTGTGCATGGTAGTTAGGGGGTTATTAGAGAATTTAGAGATGGCATCCTCATCTGGGCCTACCACTCAAGAGGTCCCTTTCCAAGGTTTACCTTTTGTATTCCCTCCAAGTGAAGGTATTGGTCCTCCCTTTATTGCCACTCTAAATCTTCCTGGGTTAACTATAGGATTACTGGTCTAGCTGTTTAATCAGGTAATTCCTATTACACCTAATGTATCAAATGTCACCTCTCCTCTGGGAGAGGATTGACATCAACCTAATCCCTCTCGGTCTTTATCGGTTGTTATTTCACCACTTTCTTATTCTTTGCTTAACCAAATACCTATGGTTAGTAGTCATGTGGATAAGAAGAAGAAGAAAGAGAAGGGTAAGAAGAAGAAGGATAAGAAAGAGAAAAAGTAGCAACCATCTACTCTTGATGGTGCTCATTCTAAGAGAACACTCAGAAAACCCAAGTTCCCTTGTAAGCTTTGCAAGGGGGACCACCTTCTTAAGGAGCGTCCCAGTCTCTATTGTGTACAAGAAGAGTGGTATAAAAGGTCCAAACCGCCTGTGTCATCAACCTCTGATCATCATGTTGACGATACTCCCTCAACAAGTGACCCATTGGTAAAACGTCGTAAGGGTAAAGTCTTGTATCCTTGTTCGATATGCAAGGCTATGCATCGTAATTTTATTTGTCCAAGCATGGATGAAACTTTGCGTTGGTTGGAAAATATTACCGATCATCAATAGGCGATTCCAATAAGTGATAGTAAGTTATCCCTCGATTCCTCGCTGGTTGACCAAGTGATCAATTCAGTTTCATCTATAATTGATCCCATTCTTCCTTTAGATACTGAAGAGGTCATGTTGATGTAATTTCCACCCGATCCCGCTCTTTCATCAGAGAGTGTTAAGACTGAAGTAGTCTCTTTGACCAAATCTTCATCTTGTTCTTCTCTTCCAGTAGAGAATGAACTAAAACCTGCTGAAGTTTTTATGATTCATTCTGATTGTTCTTGGCAAGAGGAAATTTTGTCTGTTTCGACAGAACCCTCTCCAAGTAGTGAGGTTATTTCCTTCTACTGGAGTAACCTAACATAGTCTCTTATTCATTCGAATGTTCCTTTCCAGATAGTTGTGAATGTTACTGCTAGGTAGATTCTTCGCACTATTGTTGACGAAGGGGCTTCTGTTAGTATTATATCCTTGACTGCTTGGAAAGCTTTAGGTTCACCTCAGCTTGTGCCATCCATTGATTAGATACTAGGTTTTAATCATGGGCCTACTACACCTTTAGGGACCCTTCCTTATTTACCTATTACATTAGGAGGGAAAACTGTCTGTATTGATGTTATGGTGGTCCAAGGTCCTTTAGATTTTAATCTACTCCTTGGATGTGATTATGTTTATGCCATGAAGGTTGTTGTGTCCACACTCTTTAGAGTTATTCATTTTTCCCATGATGGAAAGATTGTGACCATTGATCAGCTTTCTTTTGTTACACCTGACCATCGCATCTTTCTTAGTAATCAGACTGCCCTGAATGTGACGCATGTTCTTGTGGTTCCTCCCCCTTCTTCTAGTTAGCTTCTTCCCATCATAGGTAAAATGGGGGCCATAGCTCTAGTCTATGGAAATCATAATTAAGATAAGTAGCTATCTTTTATGTAATGGGGGAAACCTACCAACTTTTGGATATCATGTTCGGTAGGAGCAAGTTTGCGATAATAGTTCCCATTCTGTGTCAAGCTCGTTAAAAAATGAAATAGATTCCTTTGAGAAAAGTTCCCATTCTATGTCTAGCTCATTAAAAAATGAAATGGATCTCCTCATGCATAGTTTACCTTTTGGTTTCAATCTTGCATAAAAATGAAACCATGTTCCAAGCATAGTTACCTTCTGTTTCAAGCTTGCATAAAAATGAAACAGATCCCTTTCCCTTGATTCAAGTCTTCCCTTTAGTGTTAGATCTCGAACCTTCTTTTCACCTGCCTAGTTCTCATTCTTCCTACTCCCCTGGTGAACATTTTCACATTAGTAACCAGGTTTTTAGGTTGGGTATGGAAGAAGAATCGTCAGAAAAAACGAATCTTTGGGGGCATGTCGAGCCCCTAGCAACTATGCTAGGGGTAAACTTCGCTAGCAATCATGCTGGGGGAAAGATTCCAACCTCTGTATATCATGTTAATGGGATTTTTCAAGCATAGTTTACCCATTGGTTTTGAGCTTGCATAAAAATGAAACTAATTTTTGAGCATTCTTTCAACTGATCTTTGAGCTCGTTAAAAATAGTCAGATGGTGTTGAGCTTACTTTTTATTTTTCACACTATGGTTAAAACATGAAAAGTGGTTTGAGCTTAGTTTATTACTTTTTCATGCTCTAGATTCAAACATGAAAAATTCTAATAGAGTCCTCTTTAAGCTCTTTTTGGATTCTTAAAATGTGAAAAGATAGTCGAGTACTTGTCTTCTTCATACTCGTAAAAGTATTTGAAGAGTCGTCTCTCTGATGGTAGGTTATCTCTTTTTCGGTTCGGATGGGCTATTTACGAAAAAGGAACACTCTAGCCAATCATGACTGGAAGAGTTCTCTAAGGTATTATTTTATACTTTTTTAGGCCTTAGGGACTAAATCATACGAAAAAGGACCCTTTAGAGTCTTCTTCCATGGTCGTTCAGACTCTCTAAACATGAACGATACCGAGTTTTCTTTCATTGGACTCATTAAATTAAACATTGAGAGACCTATTTTTGGGAATGAACCCCTCCTCTCTCAGGTTCGTAAAACATATGAGTTTGGACTTGTCTTCAGACGAGCTATATCGAGTGTTTGTTACCCTCTTTGAACTCATAAAACCAAAAAGAGGCACTCATCAATCATGATGGGGGAAATGGGAAGGGAATAATTTTACAAATAAATGGTAGTAGTTTGTCGTTACCTTTGAACATGGCACTTGTCTGCATATCATTTTAGTCAATTGGGTAATCGGTTGATCTCCATGACGATCCACTTTCATGAGTCATGCCACTCCTTTGAGTCTTTCAGAAGAATGCATTGTCCACTGTCGCATTGTGTGTTTGTCCTGTTTAGTCATGCTGCCAAGTCTTTGGTCGTGTCGCTCGATGTTCAAAGGGAAGTTGAAGAAGTTTTACCTTTGTAGTCAAAATAGTTTCTGTGTCAGTAATTTTGAGGTAGTCCTATGGTTACTACATTCACATCATTCCAAAACTATGTTCTGAGTTTCGTGTCGTCGATGTGGGACTCATCATGACCCTCCTTCGATGAGACTATTCCCATCGGCATCAACTCATCATCCGGGAAATAGTCTTAGAAACAAAAACTTAGTACCTTGAGATCTGTATGCCTTAATGAAAGATTCTCTCGCTCTCAACATAGGTTCACATAATTGACCTTTGATCGATAGAATCGATTGGGTGTTTGACATCAGGACATCTATTCAGACATAGTAGATTGTACTAGGGTACCTTGGGAATCATTGACATCAACAGTGATCTCCCTTGCACTTGTTAGCGGTTCACATCATTGGCCAGTAATCAAGTTGTTTCTACCATGTTCGACTTCAGATCATTGTAATCACATGGATAGAATCAAACTTTGTGGAAGACGAGATGAAGACACTAGGTATTTGTTTAGCGCTCATTGCTTTCCCTAGGTTGCGATGGAGTTTTGTATATCTAGCATTGATCCACATTTGTATGGTCATGGCTATGCTCAAATTTGCGTTTGTATGACATAGATCTATGTTGTATGTCTAGTAGCTATGTCCAACTTTGAGTCCTCTATCACATGGATCTATGCTATATTCTGGTATCCATGCTTGTTTATTCCTCCCATGGATCTACATTGTATTGGTCTACATCCATGGATTGGTTACATGTGTCTATGAGTAAAAAATATTGATGTACTACAGGTGCCTACTTGACAACATGCTTCGATCGAGCTGACATTTTCACTTCGAAGTGACAACTTGTTCTCTCAAAGCTCTCATTTATCTTATCCCTCTAAGTCTCATGCTTTGGTGGGCATTCTATTATACCCAAATCCTGTCACCACCATGTGATAAGACCCTTAACTCTGATGTTTTCCCTTAATCCCAGCACTTACAGTGGAAAAATACTCTGTTTGTCAATTCTACATGAAAAAACTCAGCACCGCGCTTTCCCTGTGGCCCATGAGCGGTACCTTACGTGCACCACCTGTATCCTATTTTCCATAAGCAGTGGCATCGCCTATGGTCTTTGTTCCATAAGATTTTCTCATCTAAACTGCTCTGTCATAAGAGAAGAAAAGCGGTACCCTAGGTAAAATGAGAAAAAGAGAATTTTATTGAGGCTTCTAGATCATGAGCCTCGTGTCCTCCCTTATCCCTATCATTGTGGGTTAGTTGAGCTTGAGATCCTCCATCATAGGATATTAGAGCCACCTCATCCAAAAATCTCTCAACTATTCCTATCCATTGAGTCTTATAAATACAAGCTCATGTACATAGTTGAGGGGGAGAACAATAGAGGTATTGTTATGATTTTGGATTGACCACTTAGCCCAAGCCATTGGAGAGCATAGAGAGAAAAGTTGGATCTTATGGGGATGAAGTGTTTGTTTTGTGGAGATGGTTTTCAACACTAAGGAAATGATTGTAAGCTTCTCCATACATATTTAATGCAAAGCTGATTTCCATCCCACATTACTGTTGTTTTGATTTCACATGTACATGTTGTTAGATTCCTTAGTCACTAACATGGATAAGTATATGATTTCCTGGTAGCTTTGATGTGTTTGCATGTTTGATCTATTTGTAGGAACACAAGTTCACTATCGAAGAAACATTCCAGGTGTCTACGACATCCAGGGAAGGTCTTCATCCTTTGTCGTTCACTCATTTGTTCTAGATCTAAACCATTCAGAATAGAGGAACAACTTCTGTCCATAGAAGGTGAAATATTCCTGGTTACATATACACCATGATACCTGTATTCACCATATTTATATGGATCCAAGCATGTCACCTGTAAGGCAGCCACAGAGGAGGATGAATCCTGCTCTAAAGGATATAGTAAAAGAAGAATTACAAAAAATCCTCACTGCTGGTTTCATCTATCCTATTTCCGACAGTAAATGGGTATCTCCTTTAGTAGTATTTTCAAAGAAAGTTACAGGGATATGGCATATTTGTGTTGATTTTAGAGAGTTAAACAAAGCTACACTTAAAGACTACTTTCCTTTACCTTTTATCGATCAAGTATTAGATACTATGTCAGGTAAACAATAATTTTCCTTTCTTGATGGGTATAGTGGTTACAACCAGATTTTAATAGCACCTGAATATCAAGACAAAACCACTTTTACATGCCCTTGGGGAACATATGCTTATCGAGTTTTTCCATTTGGCTTATGTAATGCACCTGCCACTTTCCAGTGGGTAGTCTTAGGAATCTTTTTTGATCTTATACATGACTATGTGGAGGTATACATGGATTAATTTACAGCCTATGGTAATATCTTTCAAGAATCCCTTGACAACCTCAAGAAGGTCTTGATCCGATGTCAAGAAACAAATTTATCTCTTAGTCATGAAAAATGTAAAATTTTAGTGATAGAAGGTATAGTTTTGGGACATCATGTTTCCTCCCAAGGAATTAAGGTAGGCCCTGCAAAGATTGAAGTAATTGTTGGAATTCCCTCTCCCAAACCTCAGAAAGAGGTAAGAAGCTTCCTTGGTCATGCAGGCTATTACTGCCGCTTTATTGAAAATTTTACTAAAATAGCTGCACCAATGTTTAAGTTACTTACAAAGGACTCATAATTCTAGTGGACAAAATCCTGTTAAAATGATTTTGAACTCCTAAAAGCTAAACTACCGATGGCACCAATACTTAGGGGTCCTGATTGGTCCCTTCCTTTTCACATATCTACCAATGCCTCTGATACGACCATAGGAGGAGTCCTCAGCCAAAAAGAAGGACAAGCACCTTATGCCATCTATTTTATTATCAAAAATATGACCCCTGTCGAATTAAATTATACTGTTACTAAAAAATAATTTTTGGCAATAGTTTATTCTATTAATAAATTTCGTCATTATATCACAGGTTATGAAGGTTTTGTGCATACCAATCACTTTGACATTAGATTTCTAATGAATAAACCAACTACCAATTGTAGATTGACTGGGTGGCTTCTTTTATTGTAAGAATTTAACATTGCCGTCATTGATCGACCTGGTAAAGAAAATCTCATGGCAGATTTCCTTTCTTGCATTCAACATGAAGACGGTACTAAACCAGTTGATGACACTTTTCCTTATGAACATCTATTTGTTGTATCTGTTCAAACCCCTTGGTTCACAGATATTGCCAATTATTTAGCAACTGGGAAAATACCAAACCATTTGTATCCACATGAGAAGCATCGTATTATAGTTTAGATTTCTAATTATTCTTGGGTTGATAACGATCTCTTTTGCACTGGTTCCGATATTATTATTCGATGATGTGTGCGGGAGGATGAAATGACAGACATCCTCCATGCATGCCATGATGGACCATGTGGAGGACATTTTTCTGATAAGAGGATGGCATACAAAGTATTACATTTTGGTTATTATTGGCCAAGCATTTTTAAAGATGCTGCCAAATATGTTAAAGGATGTGATAGTTGCCAAAGAATGGGTAGGACTACGTCATCTGATCAAATTCTGTTACAACCCCAAGTTATGATTGAACCTTTCAAGCAACGGGCTCTTGATTTTGTACGACCAATTTCTCCCGTGTCTCGTAAAAATAAATATATCTTAGTTTGTACGGAATATGTCACCAAGTGGGTAGAAGCTAAATCTTTATTTAGAAATCAGTGGTAGAATTTATATATGAAGAAATATTCACCCGG
The DNA here is from genome assembly GCA_001517045.1 of Pseudotsuga menziesii. NCBI lineage: Eukaryota > Viridiplantae > Streptophyta > Pinopsida > Pinales > Pinaceae > Pseudotsuga > Pseudotsuga menziesii. The sequence goes on along the minus strand of LPNX010995695.1, from coordinate 110,410 downwards.
TTTGGTGTACCTAGAGAAATTGTCACAGATCAAGTTACTCAGTTTACTTCTAAATTAATGAAAGAAATTACTATGAATCATGGCATCCGACATTGAAAATATTCACCTTATCACCCTTAGGCTAATGGTCAGGTAGAATCAACTAATAAAGTATTAGAAGCTATTTTAACTAAGACCATTCACTTACATCATAAGGATTGGGTAGATAGATTCCCCGAGGCTTTATGGGCCTATAGGATAACATGGAGAAACACTACCAGACATGCCCCCTATGAGTTAGTGTATGGAAAACAAGTCCTTTTACCTATTGAATTTCAAGTTAAAACCTTTCATATGTAAGCACAATTAGGCATGAATTTGGATGAAGCATAGAAACAATGAATATTACAGATTAAGGAGTTGGACAAAATTAGACAAGATGCACTTCAAAGAACGATGTTAATACAGAATCAACGAAAAACATGGCATGATAAATCTATTAAGCAAAAGCAGTTTAATACTGGATATTGGGCACTACTATTCGATTCACAGTTTAAAAATTTTAAAGGGAAATTAACTACCCGATGTGTTAGGTATAACTCCCAATTCAATTCTATTCATGGCTAAAACATTTATTTATACATTACAATGACTCTTGGGATTACACATCCGAGAGTCTTTTCATCTTCCTATTATTTTCACTAACGTATAATCCTGACGGATTATATTCCAGCAATCCCCCCCTTAATCTGAAGGGGTGTTAGTGAGTCCGAGCATGTTTCTGAATCTTTCAAACTTTTCTCATCCAAGCGCTTTGGTGAAGATGTATGCAACTTGATCATTTGTGGAACAATGTCGAAGATGGATTGTCTTGGCCTCTACATGATGTCGAATCAAATGATACTTTTTGTTGATGTGTTTGGTTCGATCATGGAATCTGGGATTCTTAGCCAGCTTGATTGCAAAAGTATTGTCGATCAATAATGGAGTGGAGTTCTCTTGTTTTTATTGCAAATCTTCAAGTATCTTCCTGATCCATACTATTTCTTTCGTTGCTTCAGTTGCAGCCACATATTCTGCTTCTGTTGTTGAATCTGCCAGAACTGACTATTTGCGTGATCC